>LSSL01001086.1:7295-38815 GCA_001953115.1 Smittium mucronatum
ATAATAATAATAATAATAATAATAATAATAATAATAATAATAATAATAATAATAATAATAATAATAATAATAATAATAATAATAATAATAATAATAATAATAATAATAATAATAATAATAATAATAATAGAATATATCTACCTATTTAAGCATGTTCCATCTTTGAAAATAGATTAAAATAATAGTCATAAATTTCATCAAGTTTTACAGTAAATTGGAAGTAAAATCATTTCAAAACTATTCGGATTAACCCATTACATATTTAAATAAAAATCAGTCTTTTTCATGTATCAATTTGCAAAAGATTTAATAAAAAACAATAAATTTATTCTGAAAAATGAAAAAATAGAAATGATCCAATTTGGTTGAACTTCAGCGGATAATGTGTGCAAAATATTTTCAAATGCTTTATTGTTTATAATAAGCTTTTTTTATGCTCTTTGTGAACTTATCTTAGATTTTATTCCGAGACTAGATTATATTCTGATATCTTTTCTTAAAAACATACTAATAATAGATATTAATCACTATCAAAATAATTTAGTTATTTATAGTATTTGTGACATGGCTGGATGCATATTTCAAATTTATCTCCGACACATTTCGCCCACTTTTTGGCTAGTAATTTTTTTCTATTGATTCCTTATTTAAAAAAAATTATATTTTAATGGAATGGTTTTTCTTAATGGCCATTTTTTTTAAATATTTCTTTGTAACATTAGATCATGTAGACGAAACTCTTAGTAGACCATCAGTTCTAAAACAAGAATATTTAGCTGTAGTTTTTTTTTTATGGGGAATTTATTTTTCAATTTAAAAAAAGTCGTAATGATAAATTTTCAAAGGATCAAAAAAAGCGTAAAATTTTGGAGAAACTTTCCAGCTAATCTCTTACTGAAATTCTAGCAGCTCGAAAGGTCGTGGATATTGATTCAAGATTGGTTTTGGCTCATGTGACGAACTATTCGAAAGCAGAAAACACTCTTTTTGGAAATTATCACACCA
The DNA here is from genome assembly GCA_001953115.1 of Smittium mucronatum. NCBI lineage: Eukaryota > Fungi > Kickxellomycota > Harpellomycetes > Harpellales > Legeriomycetaceae > Smittium > Smittium mucronatum. Next base: position 8,301 of record LSSL01001086.1, read on the forward strand.
TATAGATCTCAAAATACCGAGTAATTCAAATAGCCAGATTTAGAAATTTTTAAATCGTATTTATTTATACATACGGAATATCAACAATATTTATATCACATCTTTAGCTAATTAACGCTATAAATTAATTTGACTTTTGCTATTTTTTCAAGATTGGGTATTTAGGAGATTTAATTTCTAAGGCCAATAAAAAAGGAAAATTTATGCTCTCGATTTCTAATGATGATGCTGGACTGATCTTTTTATAACTGGTGGCCGATATCATTACATTATTTAAAATAGCTATAATTTTTCTAATGTTCTGCATATTTTATTGACTTATTTAAGCGGAATCAGGTCAATAACTTTTGGTAAATTTTTAATTTCGATTATTATTGGTTAGATATAATTTTCCTATATAATTATAGCCAATATACGACACTTTTGCTTCCGCGATAGATTGATGAGTTGCAATTGAAATAGTCATTCCACATTGCGTTCATTATCAAGAGCAAAACGTCGCTTATACAATCGATTTGTCTATTAAATCTGGCTAATTGGATTTCCCAGGTTTCAAGTTACTGAATGACGTGATAATAGCCAAAAAGGGCTATTTGAAAATTTTGGCAGATCACAATACGAACTTATGCTGAACTATAAATTGATAAATAATGTTATAATCGATCACTCTTTGTAGTTAAGGTAGCATGTCGAGAATGTAGATCAAGATGCCTGAATATCGATCTTCAGGCTCTTAGCCATCTTCCATAATCTACAAATTAGCTATTGGCCAATAAAAGCCTATTTGTCATCAAACTCGTCATTAGTTGAGAGCAAGCCAAAGTCGAGTCTAAAAATATAGTCACGCTACATATTCCAAAAATTATCATCAATTTATTTACTGAAATCAATTTTTATTTGTTTGTATTGCAGATTTTCATCTAGAGTAAATATAATGCAAAAGTTTAAACACTTGAAACTATCGATTTTTTTCCCTATATGAATCAACCGGAAACATTAAAGCAACAAATAATATTCGAATATTATGAAGTCGGAATCTCTCATAAACGGGAGCTGAAACGAAGGACCCAGAATTGGTGTTAAACTTAGAATTTTAAACTTCCTGCTTTCTTCCACCTCTAACTCGATATTTTTTATTCAACTGATTACCGATAATTTCTTCAAACTACTTTAGGTTTTAGAGACATTCCAAACAGTATTTTGGTAAAAATAAAAATAAAAATTTCCAAGGAAGTTTTATCAACAAGACCTTATGAATAAAAAAAATGGACCAGATTTTACCTTCTGAGATTGTCGAAAGGTTATTTGTAGTTTCGCAGAATGCAGAGTTGCGTTTCCTGTCGAAATCTTTTTACAGAATTTCAAAGTTAACCAAAGTTCGATCTGAATTCTTTCTTTTGCAATTCGGGAAAAAATTCGTTTTAGATTTCAATTCAGGCTTGCCTGCAAAATTTCCAAAGATTTTTAATAGCGAAAAATTAATTCTGAGTCTATTAAAAAAGAGTTCTAAAATATGCCAAGAGGGTCAAAGTCTATTCTGTTACGCAATTAAAAACTCTTGGAAAGAAGTTGTAAAATTCCTCTTGCATATTTTCATTTATGTCGTCAATTCCAGTGAAATGGGAAGTTTCACTTTTGCAAAGCCTTTAATTCATCTAAACAAGAACCACAAATTCATAGAGCTCGCTCTAGGTGTTTTAGATATTCAAATCCTTAATTTAATCCTCAACTCTTACAAATTCCTTCCCAATCTGGCAGATATTAATACGAACAAAGTAAAAGTCCAAACCCATTTAAGAATTGAATTAAACGAAATTAAGTTTGAGTATATCCAAAAGGTTGTTAAAGAAAGGAGGATAGATGTTTTAGATTTATTATTTCAGAACGGTCTGGATATTAAAAAAAAGGAGAAAATATTTATTCCCGCAATATCTAACTCCGATATTCAAACTATTGAGTATTTAATAGATAAAGGAGGCAATTTCCTACACTTGGATAATGAGGCGTTCAATGTTGCCTGTCGATACGGAAATAGTAACATCCTTGAATATATGGAATCTCATTGCCCAAAAGTAAATTTAAATACTAGAGATATTCAGCGAATTTCAATCAAATATGGCAATGTTGAAGCTATGAAATATTTGCACTCTAAAGGATTTATTTCCTACTTTTTCAATTACGACAATATACCTGCTATTTGTAAACATAATAATACACAGTTATTCGATTACCTCTATCAAAAATACTGCAACAAACTGACTATTTTGAAATTAGCATTACTTCATTCAACTCAAAAAAACAATATCCATATGATATCTCATCTCCACAAGAACTATCCTGATATTAAAGACTTTGTGGATCAGAACTTTTTTTTGATCTGTATTCATTGTTCATGTCCAGATTCCGCTGCTTTTTACATCCGAAATAACTATTTTTCATTCTCTGAAATGGTAAATATGGAGAAATTAATGTTTGAAGATATCTACAGTCGTTTTAAATTAAATGATTATTCTATGCATACCAAAGCTTTAGAAAGCTTATTCAAATTAATCCCCCTTTTCAAGTCATTCTTTGCTGCATCTTCAAACAAAGGGCATAATGAGTATATTAGTAATTGGGAATCTCTCCTCAAGAATCGGATGAACCATCTTCTAATAATCATATCCAAAAGATCTAGAGATGTCAATGAAATAAAGGTGCTTATTGAAAATGGCGCTGATATTCACACAGGAAATTATCAGCCCTTAATAAACTCCTGTACAATGTCTAAAAATATTGATGTTATAAAGTATTTAATTGAGAATGGCTCTGATGTAAATGCTCAAAATGGACAAGCATTGATTAATGCCTGCCAAAATCAGTCGAATTCTGAAGTTATAAAGTATTTGATTAGCAATGGTGCTAATCTCCATTCACAGAATAACCAGTCATTAATTGAAGTTTGTTTTTATACCGACAATTTCGAATTATTTGAGTTTTTAATAAAAAACGGATCTGATATCAACTCTCAAAATGGACAGGCCTTAATTAATGCTTGTTCCAGATTTAGCGATTTGCGTAAAATTAAATATTTGATAGATAACGGCGTAGACATTCATTCTCAAAACGATCAGGCTTTAATAAACTTATTTTTCAGTTATCGGACTAAGGGAATTTTTGATTTTCTTGTTCAAAATGGAGCGAATATACGTGCTCAAAATGACCAAACTTTAATTAATGCTTGTTCGAAATGCGGGAATTTAGAACACATAAAATACATGATCGAAAATGGTGCTGACATAAATGCTCAACTCGGACAGCCTCTAATAAGTGCCTGTAAGATAGATCATAATATAAAAGTCATAAAATATTTAATCGAAGGCGGCGCTAACGTAAATTCCCAAAACGGGCAGGCCTTGATTAATTTTTGTAAAGTAAGCAATAAATCCGAAAATTTAGACGTTATCAAATGTATGGTTAGGAATGGAGCCGACATAAACGCCCAAAATGGTCAAGCTTTGATTAATGCTTGTTCATTTCGAAGAAATCTACCTGTTATTAAATATCTAGTTGAAAATGGGGCTGATGTGAATTTGCAAAACAGCAAAGCTTTTGTTAATGCATGTAAAGGAAACGAATATGATGTGATAAAATTCTTGATAGAAAGCGGATGTGAGGTAAATGCTCAAAACGGACAACCTCTAATAAACATGTGTACTAGTGGTAGGTCCATAGAAACGTTGGGTTTGCTCTTTGAAAATGGTGCAGATATCAATGCTCAAAATGGTCAGCCTTTGATTAGTCTTTGCAATAAGTTTATTCTGTTTAATGACTCGTTTGATGAATCATTCAAGTACCTTCTTTTTAAAGGAGCCGATATTAATGCACAAAAACGGAAAGTTTGGGCCACACTCTTCAGCGGATGCCCCTCAGTCTATTTAATCGGTTATTTAATCCAGAGTGAATCTAGTAAAAATTCTCAAAACGATGTATCTCTTATTGAGTCCTTTTCTTTTCAAATCGCCAACCCAAGAATTCCTTATAATATTGTCGAATGTTTGGCTGATAAAATGTCTATCATTTCCGAGGAAAATTTTCTTATCTCTTTTTTGAGAAATCCAAGGTTTAAGGTTTTACAATTTTTCGCCAGAAAAGGTATAGAAATCATCAAATTCAAGGATTTCATATTGAATTGTATTTATGAACTTGAAAAGTACAATTCAAATGAACATTGCTTTGGTCTCATAAAGTCTCCTAATATGATTCCCTGGTCTAATTCTGGTTGCATTTTTTGTCACGGCCAAGGTGAAGAGTGTTTATGTAATCTTTTTTATGGCCATGTTTCTTTATTAGATGAATTTTCTTTAATCATTTTGTATTTAATGAAGATTGGTGTTGAATTCTCCACTTCAGAACTACAAGAAAAGTTTGGAAAATATTTGCACCAACTTATTCCTATCGATCTAAATTCTATATCATTTATGGATAATGACATCCCAAAAAGATTCTATTCTAATTCGGGTGATTTTCCATTGTGGTATAGTGATTCCCTTGACCTACGTCGGGGTTTATAATTAAGATCGTATCCCTAAATTTTTTTTATATTTGATTGTTTGGTATAGATTTGAATACTTGTATTTTTAGCCTTAATGATTGATAAATAAATTACCATTATCGATGATTGAATTAGTGTCTAAAATTAAGGGCCTTTAAAAGTAAAATATCTTTTAGTGGTTTAGGGGTTTAAGTGGTATACTTTTCTTAATACACTATACCAAAATTTCACACAGCGTTGTACGATTGTTGGTTGAAAGTTAGTGGGGAAAGCGCACAGCGATTCGAAAGACAGCGATTCCAGAGGCGGACCATTTCGAAATAGAAGAGGCCGATCGTTTAGCGCAACTAAGATGTTTTCTATTGCAAAAGTCCAGTTTTGATCATTCAGACGGATCTCAGCATCTAACAGCTATTTGTAGGAAAGCCATGTCAATCAAACCCACGTTTGGGTAGGAGCCTAATTTTATGTATCCTGTTAGAATTATGCTCTGATTAGGAGCCCAATAGCTTCAACGAACTATTGTTCGTTGCAAAGGGCTTAATTCATAACCTTTAATACCTTAGCCACCCAGCCTACTTGAAAAAAATACCAGGAAATAGTATTTTAATTGGTAGATTGTACCCTTTTTCCTTAGGTACGCATCCCGTAGCCCGGCAGAGGGGCTTATTTTAACAAGTAAAATAGTATTATATACTTCTTTTTCTTTTTTAATATTCTCTTTAAATGTAGTTCTTAATGAATTAATCTTAAAATAAAATTCAGCGATACAAAAAAAGAAACACTTTTTTTAGTTTCCTAAATGTCAATGATATCCATAAAAATTAAGATACAAATACCATCATAATTGATGATATTATTGATATAGCGATTATTGCATCTAGAAAAAAGTCAAATGGCAGGGGGGGTTGAATCTCAAAAATAATAAGAGGCATCCTAATCCAAAAATTTGTAAGTAATCGGTCATAATATACATTTTTCGAAGACGAATCCAAGCTAACTAGATTTAACAAGTCAAGAATGGTTCCATACTAATAAATTGACTGTTTAAACACTTTAAGATCTGTAATAAGGCTCTATCTTCACAGAAAGCGATTTTAAGTTTTATGATCCTACATGGGTTGATAAAAGTATTTTCTGATAGCATATAATCTTAAGGCTCTGGTGATCAGTGTGGTTTTGGCATCGACCTCAGAAGTTCCGTTAGAAAGCATAAAAGTGGCTGGATTTCGGTAAATGTAGATAGAAATGTTCAAACTTTTGCAGATTGTATAGTAGCGAATTCAAATATATCTGAATTGGTAAAACCTTTAAAGTAGCACCCAACTTAATCGATATACTGTAATGTGCACTTTACGTTTAAATTTCATTAATGCAAGTAATATTTTTATTGCTCAGTAATTTTCGTAAATTTTAATAAGATAAATTGGCATAAAACCCATAAATACATAAAATTTAATAGATTGCAGTGTTATCCCACCTAAATTCATACTTTTTTAACACGAATCCAATTTGCACACTTAAGATGGGCGCTGTTGTATATAAATTTAATATGACCACCACATTCTTATAATATTGATAAAGTTTCTTCCAAAAAGGTCAATTAGCATCAAATTTAGCCTAGGAGATGGATTATACGTTTCATGGTCTTTAATCTCAGCATAAATTCTGCATATATATAAATATATATGTTGATTGCCCGCAGATTCGAGATTGATTATTTAGTACTTAATTTCAGTACATGGGGTTAAGGGCTCTATAACAGCAATCACTATATTTGGATGTTATCTCACCACTTAGTGTCATATCTACTAACTAATTAAATGAAGTTGTTTAGATCTAATTATAGCCTGTTAATATTTATCGAAAAGCTGATATTAAATGTTTAAATATTTATCATTTATCATTTATGAATTATAATGAATGTAAGGACTGACATTATGGAATTGGATATCGAGGTTTATAACCACAAACTTGTAAATTAATAAAGGGGATAAATGAAAGAAAAAACCCCGGATAATCAACAAGATATTATTGGCTGCAAGCAACCCAAATAGCAAATAAACAATGCTTTACACGTCATTCAGACAAATGCTAGCAATATCATTTACTCAACCCCCCACTTTTTATGTATCGCTACGGTTTGTTTCAAAACACACAAGGATACTGAGAGGAATAGACAAACTTTAAACATGAATACATAAATGTTTACTGATCCAACTTTATTTAGAACGAATTCCATTTTTAATCGAACCCTTTCCTTAAAAGATTAGATCATATACTTTAGAGCAAGATTCGAAGCAAATTTCCTAGCTTCAAAGCCCCAAATCATAAATTTTATTTTCCTCTTACTTTAATTTCAGTATCATTCAATGAAAAAATATATCTATTATTTTGAATAAAAAAAAATAGCTTAATATGAATTTCAGAGAAAAATCTAAATAAACAGCCTTTCGGATTTTTATATATCATCTGTCCGTTTATAATGGAGCGTAATTTACCCTTAGAAATCCTCGAACGAATATTTGTATTTTCGCAAAACTTTGAGTTGAGAATTCTGTCGAAAACGTTTTATGAAATCTCGAAATCGACGAAATTTCGCTCTGAATTCTTTCTTTTACTGTTTGGAAAGAAGCATGTCTTTGATTTCAAAAAGGGGCTGCCCGCTAAGTTTCCACGAGTTTTTTCGAATGAAAATTTGTCTATGAGTCTATTGAATTTGGGTGCAGTTATTAGTAAAAGAAACCAGGATTTATTCTATTACGCAATCTTAAATTCTTGGGCTACTGTTATCAAATTCCTTTTGAATTTTTTTGTTTATAAAGTCAAATCAACGAAGTTATGGAGAGTAATTTTTGCTAAACCGTTAATTAATTTGAAAAAACATAAACTTAGAGCTATAAAGCTTGCACTAACCGCTTTAAATATCCCTATTCTGAACCAAATCCTCAACTCCCATATTATTTCCCCTGAATTACCCATCCCTAATATTCAACGAGTCGTTATTACAAATCATTTAAGGGTTGATTTAAATAAATTTAGTATTGGATACTACCAAAAAGTTGTCAAAGAAAAGAGGATTGATATTCTAAACCTATTGATTAAAAATGGTCTAATTATTAAAGGAAAAGAGAAAGTATTCTATCCAGCAATAATCAACTCTGACATCAAAATTACCGAATTTTTAATTGGTAAAGGAGGTGATTTTTCTAATATAGACAACGAGGCTTTTATTATTGCTTGTAGATATGGAAATATCCATATTATTGACTATATTGTATCACAATGTCCAAAATTGGAGGTAAACTACGAATATATCAAGAAAATTTCCATCAAATACGGTAACATTGGCGCAATGAAGTATTTGCACTCTAAAGGTATTCGCTCATACTTTTTCAATGATGTATATATATCTATAGTATGTGACCACAAACATACACAGCTGTTCGATTATGTCTACCAAAATTATTTCAACAAATCGACAATATTAGCATTTGCATTGCTTTACTCAACCCAAAAAAACAATATAGAAATGGTAACCCACCTCCTCAAGAATTACTCTGATACCAGGAAATTTGTGAACAATAACATGTTTATATTCAGTATTGTTAGTTCAAGTACAGATATTTCCACTCTCTTTATTCGAAATAAGTATTTTTCGTTTCAAGAAATTATAAGAATGGAGAAATTGGTTTTGGAAGAAACAATCAATAGCTTGGATCCTTATAATAATTCTAATCCTACAAATAAGCCAGATAACATTTTTAAATTGATTTCAGCTTTCGCACTGTTTTATAGGAACTTTTCAAGCCATGAACATAAAGAATATATTAGTGATCGGAAATTTTATCTTAAAGCCCTAATGTCTCAACTTCTTATAATTTTATGCAAGAAATCCTGTAATCTTGAAGAAATACAATACCTTATTGACAACGGAGCTGATATCCATATTGAAAATGATCAACCGTTAATTGAATCATGTTTATTGAGCAAAAACATTGCTGTTGTAAAATATTTAATAGAAAATGGCGCCAATATAAATGCTCAAAACGGGCAGGCTTTGATTAATGCTTGCAAAAAACAATCAAATTCTGATGTCATCAAGTGTTTGTTAGATAATGGATCTAATGTAAATGCCCAAAACGGACAAGCTTTAATTAGCGCTTGTGAGTCATCATATAAACTGGATGTCATAGAATTTATTGTCAAAAATGGTGTCTTTGTAAATGCTCAAAACGATTCAGCTCTAATCAAAGCCTGTTTAAACTGTGGATATTTGGATGTCATTAGATATTTAATAGAAAATGGATCAAATGTAAATTCCCAAAATGGCCAAGCTTTGATCAATGCGTGTGGACGTTGTAGTCTTTTAGGTAATATGGATGTTATCAAATACTTGATTGAAAACAATGCCGATATCCATTCACAGAATGATAAAGCTTTTGTTGAACTCTGTTTTTGGTCTAAAAACTTTGAATTGGTTGATTTTCTAATAAAGAATGGGGCTGATATACATGCTCAAAATGGCCAAGCTTTAATTAACGCATGCTCTCAATTTTGTGATTTGCTAAAAATTAAGGTTTTAATTGAAAACGGCGTCGATATTCATTCACAAAATGATCTAGCCTTTATAAATGCGTGTTCGGGTGATAAGAATATTGATATAATTAGATTTCTTGTTAAAAATGGAGCAAATATTCGTGCTCAGAGAGATCAAGCTTTGATAAATGCTTGTTCATATCCTGTAGATCTGAAAATCATTAAATATCTGATGGAAAATGGTGCTGACATAAATTCTCAAAACGGGCAGAGTTTGGTTAATATTCCTAGATGCTACTATGGTTCCAAAAATATGGAAGTGATGAGATATTTAATTGAAATTGGCGCTGATGTTAATGCCCAAAACGGACAGACAATAATTAACGCTTGTTCACAAAAAGGAAATTTCGGTGCCATAAAAATTTTAATCGAAAACGGAGCTGATGTGAATTCACAGAACGGTTTTCCTCTGATAAATGTCTGCAAGAATCGTGGGCCCATCGAGACTCTAATACTGTTGATTGAAAATGGAGCAAACATCAATGCCCAGAATGGTTTGCCCCTAGTTAGCTTTTGCAATTCCTTTTATAGACCCGACATCTCATTTGAAAAATCTTTTTATTATCTTCTTTCCAAAGGTGCTAATATTAATTCACAAGATGAAAACGTTTGGATCAAAATATTCCGCGGGTATATGCCAGCTCAGTTGATCAAGTTTTTAACTCAGATTGAGATAAATATTGATTCCAAATGCAGCTTTACTCTTATTGAGGTCATATCCGACCGAATCCTTGATCCGGAAATCCCTTTTAATGATGTTGAACTTTTGGTAAAAAAAATGGGAATTATTACTGACCAAAATTTTCTTATATCTTTCTTGAGAAATCCAAGATTTAAGATTCTAAAGTTTTTTGCCGATAATGGAATAGCAATGATCAAATACAAGGATTTTATCTTGAGTTTTCTCTTTGAAATAACTGAAGGATATTATAAGAGCCTTTTACTTCGCCTATTAGGCTTTGAAGATGTTTCTAACTTGAATTCCTATTGTTATTATTGTCATAATGACAATAGAAAATGCATAAGCGGCCATGTTTATGGCCATTTTTACCAACTAAATGAGGTTCTTGTAATTCTACTATATTTAAAAAAAATTGGTGTTGACTTTTCTACAGCAGTACTCCAAGATATGTTTGGGGAATATTTAAAACAACTAGATACAGTCGACCTCAATACAATATCATTTGAAGAAAATGAATTCGACCAAAATTTTTGACATGACTCTACTAATTTTTAACTAGAACTACATTTTGTTAACCAGTTTAAAATTTGGATTTATTGTAAAGAGCTTAATGATAATTCTAAAAACCGAAAATTACATATTGTTGGGCCGTTAGATCGATGAATAAAGGTTGAGCAGTATTTTTTGATGTAAACTTAATATATTTTCTTTTTTTTTAAAAAAAAATTCAAGGAAATTTTCAAAATAAGTTTCCCATATAAAAAATCAATTTCCTTTTCTATTTTTTCATGAGATCCTCTGGGTGTTTAAATGAATTTTAAACTATTTGATTTACAGATATAACTAATAATAAATAGTTTTAATTGCAGGATATATTTACAGATATTTGAGAAAACAGGAAAATTTTCAATCATATCTGTTTTTTTGGACAAAGGAAAAAAGTAGCATTTTTATACGAAAAAATATATCGATATTATCCAAATTATGATTTATAACGATAAATTTTAACTTAATTGGAATGTCTCAACCAACCAGTTGGATTTTTATTTGCCTCTAACTCCAAATAATATGAAAAAATAAAGGCGCTTAGCAAGTAGAAGCTCGATTAATTTCCCAATTTCATTGAAAGGATCCCAATTTTTCTACAATAATTTCCGATTTGATTCGATAAAAGAAAAATTATTTTCTCTTCTCCATATCTAGGTTATTTGTAACAGGTCGGAAAACCACTATAGATGAAGTCTAAAAAATCTTTAATTCAGCTTCGTGTACGACCGCGACTAACCAATTTAACTGGAGTCAGATAATTTTTTATGTTATTTGAGTATACATCTACTAATAGTCCAAAATATTAATCGAAAATAAGCACCCTTGACCAATAACAAATGTGCACTCAGCCGCTATAATGGAGTAAGACACGGATTTTTTTTTTTCAAACATTTTATTAGTAATTTTTTAATTATCATTGATTTTTTTTTATCACAGAATTTTATTTTAAGGTAAATTAGTTAAAAACTATAGTAAAAATCGTCAAAAAATAAAATATATGTATATGAATATTATAATAATTACAATAAGTTTTTCTTTCAGACTATACGCTGCTTATCTACGGGAAAAGGGTGAAATATACCAACTAAAATATCCCCCATGGTATTATTCAAGTAGGTGTATGACTGAAGATACATGCTCGCAAATTTAAAGTTCTTTGTCAAAGAAAAAACAATTTCTTGAAGCTATCGAGCTTCTATTTAGAGCCTAAATCTAACAGGATTAATAAAATTAGGCACCCATCTAAAAGTGGAAGTTACCGATTTGGTTTTCCTAAAAATTTAGTTTGGGAACAGAGATCTTACTGACTGTCGAACGCTGGAATTGTGCACTAGAAATTGTATCAGTCTGTACTAAACGACCCGGTTCCTCCTGCTTCTATATGCCCCTCCTCATGAATCGCTGTCCTTCTAATCAACCTGAGCTATCTCCTCATGTCCCAATCAAGAATAGTACTAAGTAGTGTGAAATTTTTAGTATATTTTACTCGTAAAAATGCGCTAATTTATTTTATAAAACATGGCAAGGTATACCACCTTTAGAATATTTTGATTTAGCTATAAAATATATTACGCCATAAAAAAAATATAATAAAAATAATACAGAACAAACTATTTGAAAAGATATGAATGATTCATGGTTGTGATTCAATTTCAATAAACGTATAAATGAATTGGAAAACAAATGAGGGTAGTTATTGGGTACTCATCTAAATAAAAGCTCAAACAAACTATAAAAATACCAATTAAGATTTATAAAAAATTATAAGAATAAAAACCGAAAAATCTTTTATGAAAAAAATTATATTGTTTGCCGAAAAGGCTAAAACTTTTTCCCAAAAACCAGAAATATTTTCCCAATAGTTTCAAATACTCTCTTAAAAATCAGAAATATTTTCCCCTCCCAATGAAGCATTTTCCCAATAAAAATAAATTTTCTCCCGATAAAAAGAGGCTATTTTATATCCTATGAAGAATTATTTCTCAATAAAATGAAAAGATTTCCCATTTTATGGTCCATTAATTTCTTACAAATAGAAATAATTTCTGAATAGTCAGATTAAATTTCCAGCAATATTTGGCATTATTCTTTGGATTAAATTTTATACAATAACGAAAATTAATATTATTAGAAATTTCTTTTTTTAGAAACATGGCAGAAGCATAAATTTTTGAACCTATATTAAATAAATCTTCCATTTTAAGGCTTATTTACCGGTATGTGAGAAAATATCCTTTTATATTTTTAATAATACTATATGATTTAAAATTTTATAGATGAAAATATTACTAAAAGAAATTTTGCTACCACAATTTAAAATATAATGGAAAAAATTGTGTTTAAAATTTTCTAATTCAACCCATTTTATCATTTTTCAGAATTAGTTCATAAAAAAATCTTTAAATAATTATAATTATAATTATGTAATTTATTATATGCATTCATTTAGTGATTTATAGTTCTGCTCCCAAAATATTCGTATCTAGGTTTAAACATAGATAAAACCCCCTTATTGAATCCAATTGGGAATAATATACTGAAAAATATTTAGAACTTTTTAATGATGATGGTATTGCTTTTTTTTAGCATTTATTTTCGTGTTTGCATTGAACGTTACTACCATTTTTTATTCACAATCTGTGGAAAAAAAAAAAATTTCTAAAAATTATTTATCATCCTTTTATTAAACGGTTTTTTGTTAATTTCTAAAAAAATAATTCTTTTTATAGATATAATCACTAAAATTTATATACTCAAATATTTTTTTCAATGGTACTGTAATTTTAGCATTAGAATTTATAAATGAATATCTATATGTTATTTAAAAAATTAATTAAATACCAGTTTTACCCGAATAAACTGAATCAATTTTAGAAATTACAGAAATTTATATAAAAATCATTTTTTTGTAATTAATGACCTAAACATTATTTCTTTACGCCGAAATCTTTTAAAATATTTTTTATGATAGCAAGTGTCAACAATCTTTCTTTTTATTTTTTATTTAGAAGCTGAAGTGCCAGATTTTGGCGAATGATTTTTCAAATGATCTTTTTTTAAAGAATGGTTTTAATTATTATCAATGAAAAAAATTTCCATAATTTAATTTTTATTCTTTTTTTCCATATTTAGTCATGAGAAAAATTTTTATAGCTACAAGAGTTTAAAGCTCTATGCATATATTTTTCGAAAAATCTATTCAATAATAAATATAAATTCCTAATGAAAAGAATAAATTATTATTAGAAATTAATTATTTATATATACTATTAAAACTAGCTATTATTTCTTTTTTCAAAGCGGTTTTCTTATTTCGATTTCGGGTAATTATTTATAATATAAATATTTGACTTGATACTATTTTCTATGCTATTTCTATTAAAATATTGAATTAATAATTATCATCTTGTAATTTGAAATATAAATACCACATTTTAACGATATTTGATTGAGATGTAATATTAAAATGGTCATATTTGACCAATTTATACCTTTTTTACTATAAATACAATAATTTTAAGTTCATAATACGAGATTTAAATATTAATTAATAATCTATTATTATCGATTTGGTATATTATTTTGTTATTAAGACATGAAATACAAAAATAATTAGAGTTTTAAAAATATAAAAGATTATTTTCTCACTTTTTTTTTTTTTTTTAAAGGGAATTTTATTTATAATATTTAAATACTAGAAAAAAACTAAAATAAAAAATAAAATAAAAGGAAAAAATAATAAAATTTCATCCTACTCCCATCTGTCGCTCTAACGGCTCCGTACTTACTGGGCATTGGTTCAAGGATTATTTTCTCACATACCGATAAATAAGCCTTAAAATGGAAGATTAATTCAATATAGATTTAATAATTTCTGCTTCTGCCAGGTTTCTAAATAAATTGATTTCTAATAATATTAATTGTTTTTATTGGATATAATTATATCATAAAAATAATCTCAAATATTGCTGGAAATTTAATCTGGCTATTCAGAAAATATTTCTATTGATATAAAATTAACGTCCGATATAATGAAATTTTTTTTCATTTTTTGGGAATCAATTCCATTAATTTTGGGAAATGTTATTGGTTGTTTGGGATTGAGTATCTTAGATTGGGAAATTGTGTAATTATTTTGGGAAAACGTTTCAATTAATTGGGAAACATTTTCATTTGATTGAGAAGGAATTCCAATCTCGTTGGGAAACCCTGTAATATGATCAGCAGTTTATATTACAAGCCTAAATTAGCGGTCAGAATTTGAAATAATGTTTTGGAACCAGTAGAATATTATGTGGGGTACGCCAAGGATGCCCAGGATCTCCAATTTTATGTTATTTTATTTTTACATCAAAGACACTTTTACAGAAGTTACAGGATTAAAGATTCAGATTTATCGGAACGAGTAACTAGATTTTTATTAGCGGATTATTCAGTTGTGCTGGCTGATTCTGCAGAAAATCTTCAAAAGGAATTAAATTTCATAAAAATTTAGTTGAGCTCATGGGAAATGACAATAAATTGAGAAATATGCGGAAATATGAAGGTTATTTCTAATTCAGCTATAGATACGACACCTAAAATACAAATAATTGGTTCAGTCAATAAAAATAAATATTGAGATAAAAAATATAAGTTAAATCGAATAAATTAGTAACGATAAAAAATGACGATGATAAGGTCTAAAAAGCCTATAAATTGGCTTAAAGTTTTCTGAACAGAAACAATTTACTTTCAAATCTAAAAGTATAATTAATTTGCTCAGTCCTCAGACCTTTAAATTGATCAGGTGTTGAAACTTTTGGGACGATCGAAGCCAGGTCTAAGCCAATAAAATTGGTTTTAGAAAGAAAAATGTGATTGGTAGTGAAAGTACAAAGATTTTAGATTTGGAACGTCCGAGATACGGGTCGGGGGTAAATTAATTATTTATAAGAATCAGTTCTGCCAAGGAAAGGGTGGAATATAAATGGGGCACTTCGAAAATTATCTCAGACCTCATATCTAATCAAATTTCCGATAATCTCGAAAAAAAACCACCTATGATACTAGATGCTCATTCTGGATCAAAGGGTACTTTGGGTTAGGAGAAAGTGTCCAAAAATTTCATTCATCGGCCGATTATCACTCGAAAAAGTACCGTAAAAAAATAAAATAATAACCCAAAGAACCCGAGATAAAAAATAAAGGTAACAGGATATTATTGGAAGAAACCCATCATGAAATAAGGCAGGGAATTATATAAATCGGAAAATTTTGAATGGAGCTTTCAGGGATTGTCAGTGTTGGACAAGGATATCCAACCAAATCTAAATACTGATTTTAAGAATGATATCTTTGTACAAAGAAAGAGAATTTAGGAAATGTAAGCACTTTATTAATCATTTTTATACAAAATGGTCTCTTTGCACAAAGAAAGTATTTATAATGAGATGGATAGCAGTTTACATGTTTCTTTTGGTTTAAATTATACATAAATTCGTGGGATCGACAAAACAAAAAGGTTTTTAGTTTTAATATAAAAAGGGAAGGGGTTCGAGTTTGATTAAAAATATCTCATTTTTTACTTTTCTGATTTAAATAAACAACTTTTCAAAGTATTTATTTTGAATCTTTTTATCAGATGCTTGCTAATATGAAAATAATGTGTGGAAGAGTTAAATTTTTTGCCCCAGCTGTAGGAGGAAACCCCCAGAAACGACAGATCTCATACTAATTTATATACAAGATGTAATTCAATTGGGAATAAAAATATAGAAAGTTATATATCTGGTTCTATCAAAAATTGATGTGGGATACATATCATTTTATCTAATGAAGTTTGGTTAGATCTAGTTGGAAAACTGATTTATGGGTTTGGTCTAAAAAATAGTTACAGGAAATTTGACCTAAACGACATTTCACTTAATTATTTATACTATTAAAAGCTATAATCAAGATGTACTTACCCAGTAAAAATAGTTAATTTTGATAAAATATTCATATTGTAAAAATGTGCATAATACTTAATTATTAGTGGTCATAAATTGGGTGAAATGCCATGTAGGTCAATTGGAAATAGGTGAAATGTCTCGTAACCATAAAAAATATTTAAGTCAGCTTCGTTTTGACGCTCCGGACTGAATATTGAGTTGGAAACAGCGAAATCTTTGGACGGCATTCGAATTGCTAGATTGAATAAAATTGGAGGTAAAAGTGAATCACCAGCCCTTTTGAATCAATGCATATTGGTTACGGGGCCGCAAGAGCTATGGATGAAAGCGGCATGAAGTTTATTAATCAATTTTTTCTTTTATTGTAATTAGTAATAGCTTCGTATAGTTAGTAATTTTTATAAATAGATTCCCTACAAGAAGAATCCAGAGCCCCCTCTAATTATCGAAAATTCTTCATAGTGGTTATTTCCAGAGTATATCCGAAAAATTATTTAGAGTTTATGGGCTATAATGGATAATGCACCTAAACGCCTTAATACTCTGTTATTTGTGCACGGAAAGCTCTTAGATCCTTGTGACCTGTTTTTTCCCGGAAAAATTCTCGCACAGTTCTTTTTAGTGAATAAAACTCTTTATTCCCAACAGGATTGATATTCTCTATTTGTTTGCCATAAAACATGTATAATATAAAATATGATAAAAATGCCCGATAGATAAAGTGAAACGAATTAACTAATAGTCTTAATCAAGTCTGATGGAAAAATTTTCCAATTAAAACTAAAAACCCACCAGCCCTCGCTATATATACCTCTATATTAACTTCATCCTACCAATAGTAATGATTATAAATAATTAAATCTACATTATGCTTGATATTGAATTAGTGAGGGGTCCCGAAATCTATTATGTGCCAATATTTCTTCAATCATAATTCCACCCCCCCCTCCCCACCATCAATTATTAACGAATAAGCGTTTAAAAAGGCTCTCTTTGGCGATTTATTTATTTATGGGAGTATAAGTTTTTTCAGTATTACCTCGCTTAAATTTCAATAGTGCAAATGATATTTTTGAGTTTCAATAATTCCTTATAATTTTTTTAACTTATACGGCATAAATATTATCAAAGAAAAAAAATAGATTAAATTGGTGCTCCGCTTAAGCACAAAATTCGAATACGAGCTAAAAACGCAACCTAAAACAGAGTTTACAGTAAAATATCTATTATTAGACATAGATTCGAATATTTTTTATTTTTTAGTTAAAGATCCGTAAAGAATGTCCTAAAAAAGAACGATGATTATAATCGAGTATTTTTTTTTTTTTTGTAAAATTGCTTACTTTATATTATAAGTGCATCCGAGAATATTAGAATGGTGTAAAACTGAACACTGAAGGCGAAAAAGTTATGCAAGGTGCTTAATCTATTGAAAATCCTGCTAATCATAAAACGTAACACACATTGGAGACTAAAGAGTTAGTAAATCTCGCCCATAAAAAAGTGGATTAATTTGTTCATTTTTATGAACATAAATCGCTTATAAATTTTAGTTCAAAATAACCAAAAGATTTTCTAGCAATAATATAACCCTCAAGACAAGTGTGATTCAATAATTTCAATATTTTTTCTAAATATCAGTAAAAATAACTGATAATGATAAATAATTTTTAAAAAAAAAGGTCTCCTAAGTCATTTATACTTTTTACGTTAAAGTTTGGCTTTCTGGATTCACATCAACCGGTTTTAAAGGAATAAGAACCGGGAAATATAACTTATTTGGAATTTCTAGGTTATCCATTTATTTATTTTATAAAAAATAAATTTTATCATATCAATTTGTTTATTTAAAAATATTACAAGCCGAATATGAAAGTTATTATTTAACTTGGTTTTTATAATAACTGGTTTTAAATAAGAGCCATCACCATATAAAAATAAACCTAATTTTCAGCTAGCTAATTTTTGAAAACTTTTTTTAAATGCAATAGATATATTTTTTGAAAACCTCTGGTTTTATTTCTTATCTCAGTGCTACCACTTCCATCTAATATACATTTTCACTTTTTTTATGTACAAGCTTTATTATAAAATAAATTTAATAATAACTGTTCCAAAAAGAAAAACATCAAAAGTCTTAGAATAGATTGATAACGAAAATTATATATACTAGCTACTAGCTTTAGTTTTTTTTATGTCTTGCCTGAGGGGAATTAGGAATGATATATTAGCCCTTTATAAGCGGTCTAACATTGATTTTATAGGCTACAAGGCTGAGAATGTATAAATCCCAGAATCAGGATAGAAATCGACTATCATATTCTTATTTAAAGAAGTAATCTCCTAGCTTTAATTTATTTCTAATAGGATCCATAAAGCATTGCCTTACACTTAAAAAAGTTGATACTGTAATTCAAGTATCTCTAAATCAATTTATAGAATAAGAAAAATCAAGCTGTAGATATAATCAAGTTTTTTTAGCAGATTATGTTAAAATCAGCATGCTTAATATTTCCAGCCGGTTCCGAATTTTATCGATTATTCCGTATCCTTTATTTTGCAACAGGATTTTTTCAATTTTCTGAATATTATCTATTATCCTAATTAGTGATGAGTTTCGATGTTTTATAATTTATACAGTCTTTTAGATACAAAAATTAATATGTTAAATATCAAGAGATTTACTAAACATGAGAACCTTTATATTTATCTCATTCTAACTTCATAGATTTAAAGAAATTTGTTTGAAAATTTCAACAATATAAACACAGGATATAAACCTTTCATGGCTGCAAAGACAGGAGGAAAAATTATCTGCCATAAATGATGTGGAGTAATACACTCATTTAATAAAGGGAAATTTTTTTCAAACTCTAATACTTTTTTATTTGTTAATTATAGATGTTTCAAAAAAATTGAGGATAGTGATTTGCTATCTTAACCAAATGTTACATAAGCTTGGAATACTCACACTACACATATTTTATCAGAATGAGACAGAATTTAATATAACATTTTATAACATAAATTTACCTAAATCTGTGTAAATTTATATTTCTACTAGTAATTGGCCTTTCCATCTATTTAAATTTTTTTTTTTTATAAAAAAAAACAACCCAATAAAAAATCGGTAGTATAAATTAAGACCACAATGCTCTAGATTCCTTTTTTAATATTTAACCCTTTCAGGGGCAATGGTACAAAAAATGGCGTTCACTTTTTGCTCAATGTTTTCATTAGACTAATATTATTTGTATACCATTGGATAAATCTAAAAGTTAGGCCAATTGAAATGGCTAATTTACACAAATAGGAGTGAGGCCTAAATTTGGGCCCGGAAAGGGTTAAACAATCGCGCTCTTTTATGCGTCTACCTAAAAACCATATATTTTTTAAAAAAGGCCATAGTTGTTGATTTTTTTTTTTTTTTTACGCAGAGTCATAGTTGTTGAAAATAAAAATATAATTCATTATTTTTTTATTTTTTTCAAGAAAATAGCAAAAAAATTAGTAGACCACCAAACTTTAAGTCAACTTTTTTGCAAATAAAGTAAAGTTTATTTTAGAATTCTAAAAATGCCACTATTTTATACGTATTTATTAATTAGATGTCCGATTAGTTTTAAAAAAATGCATTCCCTTTCAGTATAATAAAAACATAAAATCGAAAATATGGAGCCTAATCTACCTTCTGAGATTATAGAGAGGATATTTTCCATTTCCCAAAACCCCGAGTAAAAATTGGTATAAATGTCATTTTACGAAATTTCAAAAGTAATTAAAGTTCGAACCGAATACTTTCTCTTACGTTTTGGGAGGCAAAATGTTTTCAATTATAAAAAAGGTTTGCCTGCCAAGTTTCAAAAAATATTCAAGTGCGAAAACTTGTCTCCAAGTCTCATAAAAACGGGTGCCATGATTAATAAAGATGGTCAAAATTTGTTCTACTATGTGATTGAAAATTTCTGGGAGCTGTTTGATGAATATTTGTTAAAAGTTTTTATTCATCGATTCGAAAAGAGTGATTTTAAAAAAGTAGCATATTCCAACTCCATAATATCCTTAAAAAAGAATAACTATAAATCTGTTAAACTTGCTCTAGAAGCTTTAAGTCTGCAAATTTTGGATCTAATTCTTAACTCTCACAAGATTTCTCACAATCTTGATGGCCAAAGTATATCTATAGTCATTATCCAAAAGCATTTGTCTGTGGATTTAAACTAAGTGGATATTTTTAGATATCTAAAAGTCGTCAAAGAAAGGATGTTTGATATTTTAAAAATATTATTCAAAAACGGTTTCGAAATCAAGAAATAAAAGGAAACATTTTACCCAGCAGTATTCAACTCTGATATAAAATCTATAGAATACTTGATCAATAAAGGGTGTGATATATCGAGCTTAAATAATGACGATTTTTATATCGCCTACGCTATGGGGATATCCATTTTCTTGAGTATAATGAAAAACACTGTCCAAAAATAAAATTGAATCATAATTTTGTGAAGAAACTTGCTATCTCTTATAGAAACATTGGTAAAATGGAGTATGTTCGTTGTAGAGGATACTCTTCATACTTTTTTAACTGTGATGCTGTACGATTTATATGCAAAAAGAATGGATATAAACTTTTTGATTATATTTACCAGAGTTACTGCAACAGATTAACAATTTTAAAATATCTATTTTTGCACTCAGTAAAAAAAAGCAACATCAACGCATTATCTTATCTTTCTCAGAAATACCCCAATGAAATCAGAGTCTTCGTAAAAGAGAGTCTTTTTATCATCTGTATTTCAGATTCAAGTCCAGATACAGCATCTTATTTTATTAATAACAACTATTATACATTGGATCAAGTAATAGGGTTGGAAAAGTTGGTTTTGAATGAGATAAAAATCGATTTAAGGATTTCGATGAAATTCTTCATAAAAAGAAACCTGGAGATTTGCTAAAACTAATCCCTATTTTCAAAAAATTTTAAAAAAAATCCTCAAATAATGAGAATAAAGAATATATTCAAAATCGAGAAGCTCATATCAAAAACAATATATCTTTATTTTTGTCAGCTGGATGTGATGAATCTATCACTCTTAAATTAATAAAGTATCTAGTTTTTCACGACGCGAATATCCACTATCGCGAAGATCAACCCCTAATTAATGCTTGCGATAGAGACGAAGATCTTCCGATCATTAAATATTTAATCTAAAATGGAGCCAATATAAATGCTCAAAATGATCAAGCTTTAATCAATGCTTGTTGTATCGAAAATAATCTTGATGTAGTAAAATATCTGGTTGAACATGGAGCAAATGTTAATACTCAAAACGGAAAAGAATTAATTACTCGCTGTCAGGAAACCGGAGACCTAGATTTCATAAAATATCTGATTGATAATGAAGTAAATATACATTCACAGAATGACCAAGCATTGGTTTCGGTACGTTTTCATAACTCTAATTATGAATCATTTGAGTTTATGGTACGCAATAGGGCTGACATATATACCCAAAACGGCAGTGCTTTGATTAGTGCTTGCACTTTCCATAAAGATCTAAGAATATTAAAATATTTAATCGAAAATCGCGTCGAAATTCACTTCCAAAATGATAAAGATTTAATAAAAGCTTGTAAGAGTTATGGAATGGTGGATGCTTTTAACCTTCTCGTTCAAAACGACGCAGATATTCATGTCCAAAATGGGAAGGTTCTGATTAATTCTTGCTATCGTCAGCGCAATTTAAATTCTGTGAAACATCTTGTCGAAAAAGGTGTGGATGTTAATGCTCAAAACTGAGTGACTCTAGTTTTAGCTTGTCTTAGCCCCAATGGCTTTGAGTACATAAAATATCTAATCGAAAATGGTTGCAGACATAAATGCGCAAAACGGGCAACCTCAAATTAATGTCTGTAGTAGACGTGGGTCTTTAAAAGAGATAAAACTGCTAGTTGAAAATGGTGATGATTTAAACGCGCAGAACGGAAAACCTTTAATTTATCTTTGCAAATCTTTTTACGGGCCAAGTCAATTATTTGACGAGTCGTTTGGATATCTTATTTCTTTGGGGGCTGGTAATAATATTAACTTGAAGCCGATATATTTTCAAGTATTTAGTGGACATTTTTCACCCACTCCGATGAGATATTTAATACATGCCAAAGTGAAAATAAATTTTCGAGCAAATATGGTCTTATTGAGGAACTTTCCGACAGAAATATAGACTCTAAAATATCTTTAAAAATTTTAGAAATTTCGGAAGCTAAAATGTGTATTATATTGGACCAAAGCTTTCTCATATCATTCTTTAAAAATCCAAGGTTTAAAATTATAAGCTTTTTTGAAAAAAAAGGAATAGAAATTATCAAGCATAAAGATTTTATTCTAAATTGCTTGTTTGAAATAATTGAGGGGGATTATCGAAGCCTGCTACTCTGCGTTTTAAACAGCTCTGACTTGAATCGGATAGAATCCAAGTTGCGCTTTTTTTCTTAATCGTATTGTTAAATGCTCTTGTACCGATATTTACTTCAATGTTTCATACACAGACGAAATCTGTGTAATACTTTTGTATCTAAAATTTTTTGGCGTTGACCTCTCTACGACTGAAATCCAGGAAAAGTTTGGGAAATATTTTCAGCAACTAAATCCAATTGATATAAGCACAATAAAATTTGATAATGGCTTTTATAACAGTTTTTATCCTCAATCAAGTGATGTCTCTCTATGGTTAAAGGGCTTTGAATCCACCTTTAGTTATTATTAGCTATACTATTATCAACCAATCTCTAATTCAGCATCCTTAAACTGATCAAATTATAAGTTTATTTATTTCCTCAACTAAATTTTATAATAAGGGTTATTTTTAATGGCTACTAATATATGAATACTTGATATTAAGCGAAAAAAGTACAGTTTTTTTTGTCATTTATCTTGCAGCTGCAGCATTTATTTAAAAAACCTCTTGGGAAAAAATTAAATTGCTTGCGATTGATTATTAACTAGAATCAATAACGGTAATATTAATTCCTTTATTGGATTGATTATTAATATATGCTGATTACACATATTAAAGAAATTTAAATAGGATCATTGGAAAATGGTCTAGGGTTTTACAACAAATCATCTTGGCTATCCTATCTTCCTAAATTAATTTGGCTTGGATTTAATAATAGGATCCTGGATTTGTAAAAAAGAGCTTGAGAATTAATTAAAGAGTATCATTTAACTCTTTAAGGACATATAGTGCAAAAAGTGCAAAAAGTTGCGTTTAGGAGCAGGGTTTAGTGGTAGGTATTATGATTTAGTGAAATTGTGGTTTAAAATAAATTTCTATTTTTATCAGAACTAGCCAGTAGAATGAGAGCTGATAGATTAATTTCGGTTGACAAAAATAAAGTAAACAGTTTAGCCCAACGAATATAAAGAATTATGAGTTAACTGTTAAATATTTCTTTCGAGGTTAATAAATCGAAAGCGGTATTCGATATATAGCCAATAAACAATTTCAGTTTATACCTAACGCTTGATTCTGGATTTATTATATACATGATTAAATATATTAAATTTAACAAATAGAAGTGCGGTTTTATCCATTTTTTATGAAAAATCTAATCATGTATAATATATATCATAATACATATAAGTGTTATCAGTACATAAAAAGAATTTTAATTTATATCTTTTAGAAAATGGAGCAAGTATTGAATTTTGAAATCATTGAAAGGATATTTGTCATTTCCCAGAATCCTGAATTGCGATTTCTATCGAAATCATTTTACAAAATATCTAAATCGACAAAAGCTCGTTCGGAATTCTTTTTACATCGTTTTGGAAAGAAGAATGTTTTAAATTTCGAGATGGGTTTGCCTGCTGAATTCCCCAATATTTTTGAAAACGAGAAATTAGTCCTAAACCTTATGAAGTTGGGTGCAAAGACTAGCAAGGTGGGCCAAGAATTGTTTTACTACGCTATTGAAAATTCATGGGTCACAGTTGTGGAATACTTGTTAAAAGTTTTTGTTCGAGGATTCGAACCAAAAAAATCGGGAGGAGTAGCTTACATCAAACCTCTAATTTCTTTAAAAGAGAGCAAATATGAATCTGTTAAACTTGCTCTAGAATATTTAAACAAGCCTATTCTGATTTTAATTCTCAACTCGCACAAATTCAACCACAAACTGGAAGGTCAAAATTTGCGTGTGGCAATAATTAAAAAAATTCCAAAAGTTGATTTAAATAAAGTTGATTTTAATTGTTATCTGAATATAGTTAAAGAAAGAAGGATTGATATTCTAGATATATTGTTTGAAAACGGGCTAGTAATTAAGTCAAAAAAAGAAATATTTTACCCAGCAATATCCAACTCTGATATTGAAACGATCGAATATTTGGTTAAAAAGGGGGGTGACTTTTCTAGCTTGGAACATGGACCCTTCAATATTGCCTGCCAAACTGGAAATATCCACATTCTTGAGTACATGGTATCACATTGTCCGAAATTAGTTTTACACCCTAGTTCTATAAAGGGAAATTCTATCAAGCATGGGAACGCTGATGCAATGATTTTCTTTCATTCTAAAGGATTGTGTTCGCACTTTTTCAACTATGATGTTGTGCCATTTATATGTGATCACAATTACACCCAGCTACTCGATACAATCTACCAAATTTATAACAACAAAATGACTATTTTAAAGTTTGCGTTTCTTCGTACAGTTCAAAAAAACAACATGGTGGTTCTAACTCACCTTATCCAGAATTATCCTGGAATCAAGGACTTCATAAATCAAGATCTATTTATGATTTTTATTCGGGATTCTAGTTTTGCAACAGCCGCTTTCTTTATTCAAAATAATCATTTTTCATTTTCTCAAATGATAAAATTTGAGAAATTAGTTTTGGAAGAAATCCATAAACGGGATGTTCACTACGATAAGAAACTTTATGCCAAGAAGTCAACAGAGTTATTCAATCTTATTCCCCTTTTTACCGAATTCTTTAAGACTTGTACAATAATCGATAAAGAAGAATATATGCAAAGCCGAAAAACTGCTATCCGAACTCAGATGTCATTGTTTTTTTCAGCCGAGTGTAATCAGTTTATGCCTCTAGAAAAATTAAAACTTTTTATTGAAAAAGACTATGATATTCACATTGATAATGACCAACCTCTAATCAATGCTTGTAGTATTAAAAGCAATCTACCAGTCATCAAACATTTAGTCGAAAATGGAGCAGACGTAAACGCAAAAAACGGGTCACCTTTAATTAATGCCTGCTCAGATGATATGTTTCCCACCCCACAATTGGAAATTATAAAGTATCTTGTTAAAAAGGGAGCTGAAATCAATGTTCGGAATGGCCAGATTATAATTAATGCTTGTAATTCAAATAATCCTCTTCCTGCTTTAAAATATTTAATCGAAAATGGAGCTGATTTGCATTCGCAGAACGACCAAGCTTTCGTTAATATTTGCGCAAATACGTGTAATATTGAATCTTTTATGTTTCTAGTTCAGAACGGGGCTGACATTAATGCCCAAAACGGTGAGGCTTTAATTAAGGCTTGTTTTCTCCCTGAAGACATGCAAAGAATCAAATTTTTAATCAAAAATGGCGTTGATATCCATTCTCAAAATGATAAAGCTCTAATTAGCACTTGCTTGGAAAGCAATTCCTTGGATGTTTTTGGTTTTCTTGTAAAGAATGGAGCAAATATACATGCTCAAAATGACCAAGCTTTGATAAATGCCTGTTCAAAGTTTAATAATTTTAAAATTGTAAAATATCTTGTAGAAAGTGGAGCTAATATAAATGCCCAAAATGGACAGGCCCTAGTTACAGCTTGTTCAAATGCAAGAAATTTAGATATATTAAAATATTTAATCTCTAATGGAGCTGATGTAAATGCTCAAAATGGTCGGCCTTTAATTGAGGCCTGCAAGAATTATGAACCCTTTGATATGATCAAGCTGCTGATTGAAAACGGCGCAGATGCAAATTCCCAAAATGGAATGCCTTTAATTAACGTCTGCAAAAATCGTCCATCTCTAGCAACTTTAAGAATTTTAATTGAAAATGGGGCAGTTGTAAATTCACAGAACGGTTTACCTCTAATTAACCTTTGCAACCATTTACTCTGGGAAGACTTTCAGTTTAATGAACCTTTCGATTACCTTATTTCTTGTGGAGCTGGTAAAAGTAACCAGCTAGGACCCATTTGGGCTCGTGTTTTCAATGAATACACTCCTTCCAGATTGCTTTCGTATTTAGCTCAGACTGAGGTGAATACAAACCTCCAAGATTTTGTACCTCTTATTGAGGATCTTTCGGACAGAATTGTTGAACCGAAAAATCGCTATAGCACCACAGAAACTCTGGCTGAAAAAATGTGTATTATAACAGATCAAAACTTTCTAATATCATTCTTTAAAAATCCTAGGTTTAAGGTTTTAAAGTTTTTTGCTAGTAAAGGGATTGAAATTATTAAACACAAGGATTTCATATTAAATTACCTGATTGAATTGATTGGTATGAGCTATAGAGACCTGCTTCCTTTTCTCTTGGGGGATTCATTTTTGGAAGGATCTTCTTATGACTGCAGTTTCTGCCATCAATATCGTCTAAGATGCTCTTGCACTGATATTTACGTTAATGTTTCATATACGGACGAAGTTTGTGTGATGCTCATGTTTCTAAAAACAATGGGCGTTGACTTCACGTCGTCTGAACTCCAAGAAAAGTTTGGGAAATATTTGCAACAAATTGATCTAATTGATCCAAATACAGTATCTTTCATGGATAATAACGCTTATGAAAATTTTTATTCTAACACTGTTGAGTTTCCAATGTGGATAGATGATTTTGATTCTATTCGTAAAAGTGAATACGAATAGTTTCGGTCTTGGTTTTGATTTATTAATAAATATTTCATTTGCACCATTTTTTTTATTTGAAATATAATTTACAATTTCTACTTAAGTTTATCTTTATTCGCGAACATCAAGCATATCTAAAACTTATGTAAGATGTTGGAAAAATATACTTAGAATGTAAAAAATCTTTTTTCTTAAAAGTCCACCGATTTTTAAATTTTATTTTTTGAAAAGATCGAAAAAATAACAGTTCCAGGTTTAATATTAAATATTTAAATGTATTATGAATATTTTTAATCCTTGAGTTTGTTTCATCAAACCACATTTTTCATTTTTAAAAATGGCATTGGAAACGGGTTAGAATCCATACAAATATATTTAATTAGTTAATTTTAAAGAAATCTTAAGATTTTTACTCATCGGAAAAAGTCTACATCTTTTCTAATATAGATTGATTTTTACCAATGCATCAAAATCGTGTAACGCTTAAAGTATATGAATTTCATAACAAAGTTGAAATTTTTCTTATGTTTAAAAAATTAAACAAAATTAATAAACCATGATGCGGAGATGTTAGGCTTTGTAAAAGATGTTAAATAAAAAAAAACCCGACTATAATGGTGAATATGATGAAGGTTCTTCAATTAATTGTTTTTAAAAGTGTTTGAGACAGCTTTTTACCATTATTTTTATAAACTCAAAAGAAGTTTCCAACCTTATGCATAGAATTATTCTTTTCAGTCTTGGTGAATCATGCGGATTTACCCTAAAAAAAATTAAATTTTGCATTAAATCGTTTTTTACAAATAGATTGGCTGAAGAGTTGGGAGAAGGGGTGAGATTCTAATTTTTACAAGGAGGTGTGTGGGTATTTCTTGAATTCAATCTTGACATTACCTAAATATTATTAGTTTCGAATGGATATTTTTCTCAGGTAGGATTGCGTTCGTAGTTTATTTTGGCTCATAACTATAACCAAAATACGTGATTTAGAGTGTAAATATCTTTAGATGTTTCTGAATCATATCACAACTGGTTTAACATTTTAGAAGGGGTTTCATCTTCTAAAACCTTCAAAATATGGAAATTAATAGAGATAAAATGTATTGATTTTTTTCATGATAAACATTAAATTTAAATCTATATAAACCATGAAATTGATAAACATTTCAATAACCATAAAAATAATTTAAAGTTACAATGTGCATACATATCTTCCAAATTGAAAAAATTTATCCCCAAAATCTGTAGTGAAATTTTTATTTTAAAAAATATAGACCACTTTTTACATATTCATTTTATTGAATATGGTTCGTTATTTCACAACTAAATTTAAGATAATTAAAGATATCAATAAAAATCTGTAAAATTTTGCAAAATCACTAAAATTTTAATAAAAAGTATTTTTAGTGAATAAAAGCGTTTCAAATGATCAAATATAATAAAATATATATTTAGATATTATATATTAAAAATGACATAAAATAATATGCATATTACACCTAATCATCCAAATTAGTATTAAACAACTAACCAATCTTGCAATAATATAAATATAACTTCAGAAAAAAATATTTGCCCACATAAAATATAAAATATATACTCTTCTATAACCCATTACAGATCCTCAGGACTGCAAACCAGAATTACGGCTAACTTTTTTTACAAGTTAAATTTAAAATTTACCTAATAATATTCAACTTGAATAAAATTTAGACTTTACATTAGACTCAAATAAGGAACTACTCAGCTTTCGAGGTGCTAATTGTACTAGATGAATAATTTAGTGACCACTTAATCAAACCAAGACTTTAATTTAAAGCCTGTAATAACATTTACAAACCTTAGTAAATGGCAATAAAAATTATCAAAGGTTGGGGAAAAAATTGTTTAAAAAATATTGTTAGGATTATCAAATACTTTGGTTTGATTTAAAGTTTATCAGAGCTATTCTGATTCCAAAAAGTCTTATCAACTTTTATTTAAATAAAATTTATTTGATTCCTTTTGCTATAATTGTGATCTGGAAAGACTTATTTTTTTAAAAAAAAAAAACACTGGATTTTTCAGGGCCCTAATTTGTGATTTTTTTGAATTTTCTGAAGATCATTACTTATTATTATTATTATTATTACGGGAAACTCATTTTAAATTTAATAAAAAGATGTAAAACCGCAATTAAAAAAATTGTAAAAATTAAAAAAAGTGAATAAATTTCAAAAAAAAATTTCCAACTTCTCTCTACTGCTCTAGCAGATCCGTACATCGAGGGCATTGGCTCAAAGTATTAAGAAATTATTTTTATCAATAAAATGACCTTAACGACTATATAAAAATCCAAAGGAAATTAAATCAAAAAAATATTAAGAGAAAATTGTTTTTATTATCTATGCTTTTTTTTATTTTTATTTTTTAATTTTATTACTGAATTAGTTTTTATTCCATACCTCTGACTTTTAATTTTTATTAATTCTTGTTTAAAATTTATAATGATAATTAGCTTCAGATGACTTAAATCACAGATTTAAAGGATTTTCTGCATTCTAGAGCTCCATAATTATAATTCTTAGGGAATTGATAAGTCTATAGCTTAAACCTACATCATTTCTATTAAAAATAAAAATAGTTATGTTTAGATGTAGGTTTATATAATATACACGTAAAAATATCATTCTTGACTCGTGGTTACCCCTTGCCCAATATAAAACGCGAATTAACTTTCAAAAAGCCATTTAATTTTTTTTAATAACAGGCTTTGAGGTCATTTATATGAATATTAATCATACTGGTTTTTTTTTTGTATCACGGAATTTTATTGTAAGATAACGTCATTAAAAACTATACTAAAAAATATGAAAAAAAGAAAAAGATGTATAGAAAAGACTATTATCCTAACTACAATAAGCTCCTCTGCCGCACTACCGTCTGCGTACCTACCGAAAAAGGGTTCAATCTACCAACCGAAAGACCCCCCCCCCCGACATTGCTTCAAGTAGGCTGGATGACTGAGGTTATGTGCAGTCAAGAATTAAGCTCTTTGTCAATGAACAACAGTTCATTGAAGCTATTAAGCTCCTAGTCAGAGCCTATTTCTAACAGGATTAATAAAATTAGGCTCCTACCCAAACGTGGGATTGATCGACATGGCTTTCCTACAAATGGCTGTTAGACGCTAAGATCCGTCTAACTGTCGAACGCTGGACTTGTGCACTAGACTATGTCTCAGCAGTGCTAAAATTTCTGTTTCTCCTGTTTCGAGATGGTTCTTCTCTGGAATCACTGTACTCCTAATCGCTGTGCGCTGTATCCACTATTCCCAACCAAGAATAGTACAACGCTG
>LSSL01001089.1:4037-43983 GCA_001953115.1 Smittium mucronatum
TAATCACCTCTTTTACTATAAAAACAGTTTTTTGATGAGATGCTTTCTTTGTTTTAGAGCTTTGCTAATCTCCGCTACGAAATATATAAGGTTTTTTAAGGTATTTAAGTTGCTCTGATCTGAAAATTCACAGAAAAAAAAATACTTATAAATTATTGTGTAAAATTTTATTCTGGAAATAAAATTAAGATGTGTTTTGCGGAATATATGAATTTACTTTAATTTGTATCAGTAAAAAAATTTCATAAATTTTTATAGTTAAATTTAGTAATTATATTTCAAATCCAAATTGAAAAATATCAATTATAAAATTCATAATCATGTTTATAATTTATGATTTTTAAGAAAACAGACCATTTTCATTTATTTTGATTTTTAAAATTTTCTAACTTTCTAAAAATTTATGACTATACAAATATCAGCTTTTTATATATGGCAATAATTTATAAATGTAAGATTTCAAAATCAAATTTTTTGTTCTTTTAATCAAAGAGTCAAACCGGTTAATAACAAATTCTTGACCCAGTTCTGATCCTGAAATAAACCCCAAACAATTTTTCTTTACGGTTTCGTTCCAGAGATAAAAATACTAATAAATATATACACCGGTTTTAATCCTGTTTAAAAACCCCTTTTCTGGTTTTGTTTAAAGAGAAAATTATATAAAACCAGGAGCGGTCAAAGAGCGGTTCATGGCGATTCAAAAAAGTTTTTGTAAAAAAATTACATTCGATTATATGGTATAAATTTTAAACCAATAAATTTTATTTTTTTTATTGAAAAAAATTGTCTATTGTATCTAAAGATGTCATTTAATAATTAAAATTATGGTAATTAAATACATCACTAAGAAAAAATAATTCTTAGAAATGATAATTTTTATATTTATTTTAAACATTTTAACATAATAAAAGATTTTTGTCTCACAATAAATAAAAAGCAAAAATGATATTCAAAAAGTGCTAAATTTGAAAAAATAAATTTATGGTGTATTTTTTTACCTATTTTCGATATCAAAGATTAAACTTATTTAATTTTTAACTGCTTCTCTTATGTACATTATATCACAGAGTTTTAATTATAATTATGTTAATTGTTTAATCTTGCGATTAGCCATGGATAGAGGTTTAAATTTGCCCATTAAGTTCAAACTGGCGAATTTTTATCTTATAAATACGGCTAAGATTTTGTTTTTTATTTCCATTTAATTAATTAAAATACTTTCAATATTTATTTTTGTGTTGATTTTTTAATTTTTTATTATTATTAAAAAAAATCATTGTGGTAGTAATGATATTTTATTTAATAATTCTACTAAATATTTTACAAACACATTTGAGCTTTGCTTTGCGCTCCTCTTTGAAATTCTGTGGCTTTGTGCAATAAATGGCAACCGTGAGGCTACAATTTTCATAACTAAAATGGTGATATTGACTATGCGCTAAGATGTTTGGGAATTTGAGGAACCAAGCAAGTATAGGACGGTGTGTACCAACACTGAATGCCTAGTCATATGAAATGCATATGCTGGGGGGGGGGGGGCTAAATTTTCATCTATGGTTAAGAAAACGTTTATATTCTCAAATAAAGCTTACTAGAATACAAAAAACCTCAAGTTATTGGTTCTTTTTGTTACTACTAAGTATTAAATAATATTTTTTGGATATATATGTGTTTTTAAATTTAACAATAATAAATAAAAATAAAAACAAAAATATTTAAATTGAATATCGGTTGGAATAATATTATGTCTTATAAAATAAAATAATTCATGAATAAATGATAATTTATAAAGCATATTTGAATAGAATCGTTTTTTTAAAAAAATTTATACTCAGAAAAAATATGATATATGATGATAACCTATCTAAAACTGAGAAATTTAAAGCTGATTTTTTGAAAAATATTTATTAAATCTTTATTTTAGCTAAGCTCTATATAAGAAAAACTATTATAAAAATCCCGATGTTTTTTAAATAAAACATTTGAGACTAAATTCTTATAGCTTAAATTTAAATGGTTAAACCACATAAGAGAAATAAAAAAAGCTATTCATATTTATTCAATTCTATAAATCATAATATTATAAAAGGTTTTGTTACTAATTTTAGTCTTTCTTTTTATTAGTATGAGATTTAAAGAAAAAAAACGTTTTTCCTTGCCCAATTTTATGAACGGTATAATAAATCTATTTTTTCTAACTAATATAGTTCCGTAATTAAATATTGATTAGTGTTCAATATTTTAAAAAGCTATAATAAACCTTTTTTTTAAAAAAAAGTTGTAATCATTTATCTTGGATATCATGATTTATACTTTTATTTTATATTTTTCAGAATAACTCAAATAGAGCATTGATTCAGTCCCTTTTTTCTTATTTTTTTAAATAAAAATTAAAATCCTGCAAAACCCGATTATATAAATTAATTAAATCGGTTTTTTTGTATGTTTTTACAAATATATTATAAAATTGTTATTATTATATAAAAAATATCGAAAAAGGAAGGCTTAGATTATAATATACTGATTCTGATATAATTAAGTTTTTCCAAGAAATAGTGGCTATCGTTCTAAGTATAACTGTATTATACTTTATGAAAAAATCAGTGAAAGAATATTTAATTTTTTTCTATATTATTAGCCAAATTGTATTTTAGACCTCTTTTGAGTAGTAAAATTAATTTTAAGACTAGTATAGGCTCTAAATTTTCACCAATTCTGATTTATTTTTTTTTTTTAAATTTAGAATCTGTTTAATTTTTATTGATACTATCAAAAAACGAAAATTATAAACAAATTTTTTACTTTTGATTAAATGATTAATAATTTATAGTTCCAGACGCGAATAAATTTCTACTATTCAAATATTTTTACTCCATTTCAGCTACAGATGAGAAAACTAATACATATAAAAATTATTCTAAAGATAAGTTAAATAAAATCTGTTCCAGAAAAAACTCCAAGAATATAAACCAATTTTATTTTCCCTCCCTCTCCAGTTCAGACTGGTTATTATAACTCCAGTTCCGGTTCGATTTGGTATTATTCTCTGTTTTAAATTTATTATATTTTTAATTTTTCAATTATAATTAAATCGAAAAAAAGTTTTTATTGAACGATTTTTTAACTTTTTAAATCAAGCTCGTTTATTTTTTTTATAAAAATAATATTATTTTTAATATTTTTTATTATTCAAAAGGAACTGTATAATGGAAAAATAAATCCAACACAAATAATAAAAAGTTGATCTAATCTATTTCATATTTACAAAAAATAATTGGCCACTCAAAAATTGATAGGATAAAAATATGGTACTTACCCATGTTATAATGGCTATGGTTTTCAAACAGTTTCAATCATATAATTTATTTCTACTTGTTTATCCCATTTGTTTATTATAATTAATTTTTACCCCTCATAATTTATACTTATTAATATTCCATATAAATCTAATCATAAAATTTTTCATTTATTTTTTTTATCTAAAGTATATTTTATTTTGGAAAAATCCATGTTGTAAATCTATTTATTAATACCTTATATAATATAAAAAAAAAATAATAATCTCAAATAATAGTATATAAATCTTAATATCGATTGTTTGATAGCATTGAGTTATTTTTAAAATGGTTAGGTTTTCCAATATTTTATAATAAATATATCTGACTAGATTTATGTGAAATCTTCCACTAATGTTTTTTTTGTAATTATATTTATATAATAATACATCTAACTATATCACTATCAAATGAAGAAGAAGTATAAATATTTATCTATCAGATAATTTTTTGAAATTATATTTCTATATTTTAGAGATAATAAGAAGTTTTTCATATATTTTTTAAATAGAAGAATATTAGATATAAAAATAATTGAGTTAAAAAAGTGTTATTTATTTTAGAATTATAAATAAAACTATTTTGGGAAGGAAAAGGGCCCTAAAGCTACGTTTTCTATGTGATAAAGTGAAGTTTAAAAAATAAAAATTCTAAAAATATATTCCGATCATTATTAAACCGGGGTTATAAATTTTTCAATAAATAAAAAAAAAAGTTTTCAGAAATTTTTCGTATTAGAGTTTTTTATCCAAAAAAAATTAATAGAGTTTTCATAAAAATTTTTTTTATGAATTTCATCAATAATTCATACTATTATACCACTCACAGTTGAAAAAAAATAGTCATAAACAGTTTAAATAAAAGTGAAACGAAATTTATTAAAATAAATAATCCTTTTTAATCAATTAAAAAAAAATTAAAATTACATGACTAGACTCAAAGATGTGTTTTTTTAATTAAAATAGAATGATATATTTTTTTAAAGCTGATTTTTAGATAATTCTAAATTAAACTAAAATCAACCATTAAATTTTGATTCTAGGTTAATTAATCAAATTATTATTAAATAAAATCATGAAAATTTATTAAAAATAATAAAAAAAAGCCCAGATTTAAATATTTTAGTTGTATGTATCATATTTTTTTAAATATTTTATACAATATCATTTATTAAATTTTAAACATGTGAAGTTTATATAACATAAAAACCTTTGTCTTTAATATTATTTAAATAAAAAAAATAATATAATACTGTTTTAAATCATTATATTGTTTGAAATTATGAGTTTAACTTATTGGAGTTTCAAAATTAAAACAAGAAAACCTATGTAAAAAAATTATTTATTGATTTATTGAAATAATCATTAAAGTTATAACTAAATCTAATTTAAAAAGTGATTATATGCCCTATAATTATTTTTAAAAAGATTAACCGTAATTAAATAGAACTTTTAACTTAAAATTACAAATTTAGAGATTAAAATTAAGAAGTTGAATCAATAAAGTCAGAATAATATATAATTATTTTTCTAAAAATTGCAAAAATAAAACGAATTCGGTTCGGAAATAAACTTAATTAAATTTATGTGTAGTTTTAATCATACTCTGGATAAATCAGCGTGAATTTAATGGAATTTTTTACGTAGCAATAGTAGCGAATTTAATTAGGTGTTTTTAATTAGTTATCCTTTATATCCAAAAAATAAAATAATTATATTCAGTATATAATAAATTATTATTAAATGGTTTTTAGTACGTTTATTCCCCATTCTTTTTCAAAAAAAATTATCGTGTTAATTCTATAACTTCTTTAAACACCAATTATAGTTAAGCATAAGTCAATGGAGATTTTATTTTCTCTAAAAAATCATACTTATGGGATGAGGTATTAATAAAATATGATAAATTTGCATTTGAAATATTTCAAAAAAAATTATATATATATTTGGACATCTATTTCAACAACTATTAAACAATTTTTTTATAAAAAATCAAATAATTAGTTATTATTATAGGATGGTACTTAGTTATGCTGATATTTATCAAATTATGATTACTTTGCAATTATTTTTATCTATTTAGGTGTAGGAAATTTATATATGCATTAATTATTGGTGAAAAAAAAAAAGAAGATTAAACCATATATATTTTAATGAAATTTAGATATCGCTAATAAATTATGATTTATCGAAGAATATAGTCGACAAAATAATTAATTATTTTTAATATTAATCTTTAAATTAAAATAATTTAAAAATATTTTTATCACTTTAGAAAATATCGGTATTGACGAGTTAAATTCCTATGCAACTAAATATAAAAATTAAAAAGAGATATAACACTTATGTAAAAAAAAATTATATTTATGATTATAAACTTTTCCAAAATTATATATTAGAAATTAAAGTACTGTCAAAAATAGGTTTAGAATTAAGTTCAGTTTTATAAATTTTAATTTTTTAAAAAACCCAATGGGATATTTATATATCTATACTTGAGGTGAAATCTAATTAAGAATTGGGGAAAAATGGAAAAAGCATGTATTTCACCCCATAGTATGATATACTAAAAGAACAGTTCATATGATTGTTTTTTGAATACTCTTGGAAATTAAGTTTTTTTTTCCATTTAATCTGGGTACTTTTATAATTGTTATGTTAATTTTTTTTGATATCATTTTTTGAAAAGTGGTGGTTTATCATAAATTTGATATTTATGAATGATGGATTCATTATTTATTAGAAAAAAAAAACAAAAGACGGTCTCAATTTGATTTATCATATAAATAATTGGCTTTATTCAATAAATAGTAAAATTGAACAAATTGTCAAAAATAATTCTAGTGCGTATAATTAAATAAATTTCCTCGAGTAAAACTTAGTTTATTAGAAAAATAACATAAGAAAATAATAAATAAAAACGATTGATTTGTTAATTTATAAAATTGAAATAATTTAACCACTTATAAACCTATACTAACTGAATTTAATAATTAATTAACCTGTTTTATTGTTTTTTTTTATTTTCAATAAAAAAATTTGGAGTTGAAATTTTTTTGACTTTTAAATCTTTGGGAAGTTCTTAGAAAATTTTTAATTTGAATTAAAGTTAAATCAAAGGATTTAATTAAAAAATCAAGACAAATTATTTTGACTTTTGACTTTTATTTTTGGTTTTCATTGGTATAAATAGCTATCCCTCCGTCCCATAACCAATCTATTCTTTAGATCAATAAAAAAAAACTATTAAATTTTTATTAAAAAAACTAATAAATATTTAAAACCATTCAAAAAAATTTAAATAAAAATCAGTAAAATTTATGAGTAAAATTTAAAATTGAGATACTCTTGGAAGCTAAGAGAACCTATGTTCTGGTTAAAACCAATCCAATATTAAAGCTTATATTCTATATCTATTTAGATTCAGATATTTTTTTCAACCGGAAAATTTTTTTTATAAAAATTATCTATAAGTTGTAATCAATTTTATTAAACATATTCTGGATTATTCTTAATTGATTTTAAGTTTAGCAGGAAAAATTATTTTATATTCCCAAAACAGAATTCTTGAATTTTTAAAATGTTTAATCATGGTTTTTATTGAGAATGTTATTTAAAAAACATAATAAAATAAAATATCAAAATATTGGAAAATAAAAAAACCCGAAAAATAAAACGAAAAATCCATTTAAATTTGTAGTTTTTTTTATCTAATCTAAGATTATGATGTTATTTATTTTATTTACTTGATTAATATACAAAAAATTGGTATTTGAAAATTAAACTTTGAAAAATTCCAAATTTGCTTATTTATAAATAAACAAAAAGATAACCTCAAGTGAACAGAGCTAATGAACAAAAGAGATTAGAATTTATCTTCTGGAAAATTAAAATGAAATAAAAAAGGACTTTTGATTTTAATCAATATATAAAATAAAAATCCGATAAAAAAAATGGATATTTTAAAATCTATTTTTTTAACTTTTGAATCTTAATTTAACTGATATGTATGATAAATGAGAGTTTAAATTTAATATTTAATGTTAATCATAGAAAAATAGCTATTTATACAAATTTTTCATTTATGGGTCTTATAAAAAATACAATTTCTAGCATAATTTTTTATATTAATATTGAAGATGTGATTTTACTCATAGTTTAAAAATTTACTTCGAAACAGTTTTAAAATTTTCCTCACAAATAGTTTCGATTAATTTTTTAGGTCAAAGTCTTTTTTGACATAATAGATAAATATTCATTTTTGAAAGATTTAAAAGTTTCAAAGCAAATTTTCGTTAAATAAAATACAATATTTTTAAAAAGCAACTTCCATACATAATTATATCAGATAGGATAATTTTATGAATTTTTAATCCGAAGTTAACTGAATTTGTAATTTTAAAGAGAGGAGGATTCAATTGGGATAATATTTAAATGCCTCAATAATAAATAGGAGCTATTATACCAAAAAAAAATTTCTTCAATTAAACGAATATATATTTTTTATTATTGGGTTAAAAAATTTAATATTTTATTTCGAAGTTAAATAAGTATTTGTTGAAAAAATAATTTAAAATCCAGTATAACTTTTAATAAAAAACTTATATACATTTAACTTCTATTTTATTTTAATCAAGCTGTTATTTGATCTAAAATCAAATGTTGTAATGAAAATATTTTTGTTTTATATTTTTTTTATCGAATTTTTATACAAATAAGTAACATTTTGATTTGATAAAATATTTTAGTTATATATATTTTTTATTAATTGGCTAATTATTTTAAGTAATTTTCTTCATAAATTTATTTAGTTACTATATCAAGTTATTTTGCACAATATTTTTGGTGATTTTTATATCAGACCTATTTATTATTCTTATAAGACACCATAAAGTTAGAACTAAAATTTTTTGTTTTAAAATAAAACAAAAATGGAAATTTAAAATAAATTTGGAAGTTGAATCAATAGGGAATAATACAGATTAGAAATTTCATCATCAGAACCAAGATTTGATAACCCAATTTTTTCAAAAATTTATTTATATCGAGAATACCACTAAAAAATTATCTTAAATTTTCTATTGAATTTTTAAGCATGGATAGTTTAATAAATATAATAAAATATGTATTTGATCAATATGAAACAAATACCTATAATAATTCTTAGCAAATTTTAACTCCTATTTTATCATAATTTTACCCATAAATTCCATAACTTATAGCGATAAGGTATTTTTAAATATAATTAGTATTCTTTGTTCGATAATTATTAATTATTATAAATTTTTTTTTTTTATATCCCTAATTTTTTTCAGTTCTATTGGGAGTTTTTATAGGGTCTAATTATATACATAAATCTTCATAAAATTGGAAATTTTTGAGATTAAACTGAAAATAATATTTTTTGTTGAAAAAAAATATTTACAAATAACACTAGTCAACACTATAATTATTTATCAGAGAAAAAATTCAAATAATCTTTTTATTAAATACTATAAAAGTATAATTAAATTTATGATTTTTTTGAAAAAAATTAAAAATTATTAATAAACGGACATTAGTTTTTGATATAAATAAAAACATCTTTAATTTTTATTGTAGATAAAAGAGAAATAAATTTTCAAATTTAATTAACATTAAGAAATGTAATCATCTATGAAAGTTTGAATAAAATAAATAAATTATCAAAATTTTATCACTATTTAGAGCGATTTTTTTATCATTTTAAATTTATTACTGTTTGATAATAAAAATAATGATTATTTTCAATGTATTTAAAGAAAATTCACAATTTAATTCCGATTTAACTCAACAAATTAGTTCAAATAACGGATCATTTTTCAACCCAGAAAGGGCTTGTAAATTTTATTTTTTCGAATAGCTTTTATATATTAAAAAACTAATTGTGTTCATGTACTTTTAAAATTAAGATAATATTGAATAAATTGCATAAGTTAAGCCTGAGGTTAAGCTATTTATGGAGATTCTATGTTTAAGGTTTTCAAAAAAACATCAAGATTTTTTAGGTTATTTTTACAAAATATTTATTAACGATATTGATCATTTTTAAATAATAATGAAAAATATGGTAAAATATTTTAATAAATGAAACTTTCAAAGTGAAACTAAATCAGTTGAGATTTTATTGATAAAAATAAAATTAATGGAAATTATTTTCAAATAAAAATGTGAAAAAAAAGCTTGGATAAAAATCGCTTTGAAATCAAGATCACTGAATTACAAAAAAAGCAACTCGTGAGTCAAAAAATTATTTTATAATTAAACGTATTTGGTAAATAAATTACCAATAGAATCATT
Source organism: Smittium mucronatum (assembly GCA_001953115.1). Classification (NCBI taxonomy): domain Eukaryota; kingdom Fungi; phylum Kickxellomycota; class Harpellomycetes; order Harpellales; family Legeriomycetaceae; genus Smittium; species Smittium mucronatum. The sequence goes on from LSSL01001089.1 coordinate 13,693, forward strand.
TTTGCCTGCAACTAATTAATATAGAAATTATTAATATTAATATTTTTTACTTTACATTTGAAATTAATAAAATTATTAAAATAATAATTAATTTTATATAAATCAAGAATATATTTTTTTATGATTTTCAAAAAATGACTTTTTTGGAATAAAACTCTTATATTCTGATTAACACTGTAAAATTTTATTCAATACATTAATAAAAACTCGGTAAATAAGCAAGAAAGAAATTTATACTTAATTTTCGAATATCAATTATATGAAAAAATTAGCGGTATCTAATAAGATTCAGGCATGCTTGAATGAAAACCCTGTTTTATTTTATTTTCAATTTGAAATTTCTGAACCAAAAAGATTCTTTTTATTATCCATATGTGGTAAATATCTATTATTAATAACAGTAAAAACATAGTTTTTAAATCAATATATTACTAAAAATAAAATAAAATGATCAAATAAAATATAAATACAATTGTATATTAGGATAAAATTTTAACAATATATTAAATGGAAAAAAATCTTAATTAAATTTTATAATTTTTCTTATTTAATTTTTTTTTCTTTTTATTGCTCAATTTTTTTTTGTAAATTATTAGTTTAATTTTCTTTCAATAATTTTTTATAAAAAATATTATTATATACCACTAATTTATTTTATATTTCACCATTTATCAAATTTTAGTATTCAAGTTTAAGCTGAAAGAACTGTTTATAATTTTTATTTATTTAATCTTCACGATTTTTAGAAAGCATAAGCCTTTTCTGTTGATATTTTATAATTATATTGCTGAAGATATTCAGTTAGTGGTGGAATTATTTTTTATGATCAATGGAAATTCAAATATAATTTTTATAAATACATAATATTATCATTTCATTTTTTTAACACAAATCTATACTTTTTTAAGTTCTAATTTATATATAGACCATAATAAGGGTGAAAAGAAAAATCTATCTGTTTAAGTTCATCAAAAAAAAAATATTTAATCTGTAAAATAAGTAATTTTTGATTTAAATTTAAATTTATTGTTTTATAACGAACATAATACATTATTTTGTTTTGAATCCTAATTTTTTTATATTTTTTTTGGAATAACTATTATTAAGAATTATTTTCTATGAAATATTTAACCACGAATTTTTTTTTCTTTTTAAATTAGTTATATTTATTTTCAAAAAAATTCTAAATAAGCTATATATTTCATTAAATAGTAATACGATAACAGCTTTTACATTTTTATATATTTCAAATTTATATAAACTTTACAAATAGCAAGCATCTTCTTCAATAATATAAGTTGAAAATATTTTCATATATATTAGATGGACAAAAGTGTTTTTACAAAATAATAGGGTTTTTTAGAAAAAATTAAGGTAAATATACACAAAATATGCGGTTATATACAAATTTTCTCTTTTGGCTAATAGATCCCCTTAAAAAACCGTATTTATACACAAAATAAAAGAGCTCAATTTATTTGAACGTTATATTTAATCTAATAAATTTTATGTTGATAAATTATCTTATAGCTACTAAATTGATGATTCTCTGAATGAGAAAATTTGCTTAAAATTATGCCGCTTTCCTAATTAGGAAACTTTAAAGGGTTGATTGAACTGCATTTAGCTAATAAAAAATCCTATATACATCTAAGGTGGCTATAATTGGTAATGTGGGTGCAAAATATTTTTTTTTGCTACATAAAAATTATGGAATCTATTAACTAAAGGTTTAAATCATCAGAAATGGTATTGAATATAGAGGTGGCCTATTACAATTATAGATATATTATTCTGGGATCAAAAAAAATCAGCATTATAATTAAATTAAAAAAAATGTAAAATAATAAGAGAATTTTTGTTTTGTATATAAATACGGCGTATTATAGGAGCTCTATTGGTCAAAAAATATAATTTGTGTATAACTGATATTTTTTGTATAATTGCTTAATTTATTTTAAAAACACTTCGTTTTGTGTATAAATACTTTTAACCTATATTAGATTATTTTTATTTTTATATTTTGTAAAATATTTATAAATATTTAATTATTTTTTTCAGATCGAACCAATTATATTCAAATAAATTATTATATTGTATATTTTTAGATTTTAAAAAAAAATTTCTTAGTTTTCTTTATTGTTATATGGTTATCTCATTTTTTTAGGGATTTTAACTAATAATAGCATAAATTTTTTACAGTAATAAAAAAAAACTTGAGAGATTGAATATAAAATATTTTCATATTTCCAATAAAAAATTTTATTTAAATTTAAATATATAATTTGAGATATTGATTCATAATTCAGCAAACTCAACCTGAAATTTTTTTATGAATTAATACATTATATAAATTCATATATTATGTACTATAAAACGTTCTGTTAATTTTGAATTTTTTTTAAATTTTTTAAAAGAAGTAATGTGATTATTGAATGAAAGTTTATAAAGTTTTTATAAAAAATCAAGTAAAAAAATTTTATACTATTTTATATATATTGCTTATTTTTTGTAATTTTTACTTTTTTGCGTTAATTTCGTCGTTCAAAAAATGCTTTTTTAACATTTTAAAAAACATTAATTTTTTTTTCACAAATATGTATTATAGAATAAATATTATCTATTATAGTATAATTATTATATCTAGATATTAATAATTAGCCTTATTTATAGTTTATTTATAAATTATAAACATAAATAAGCAGTATTTCATATATTTTTATAAAATTTATTTGTAATACATAAGAAAACATAATTTTTTTATATAAAATTAAAAATTATGATATTGATCATATATTAAAAGATTTGTATTTTTTGGTATGGATATCAATATGACTAAATTCCTAAAATCTAGGTTTAGGGAATATTATTGATTCTTTTATTTTTTTAATAGCTCGATATTTTAGAATTTTTCATTTCATTCGGGATTCTGTAAATAAAAAATACTAGTTTTCTTAATTGGCGTCTTTTTAAAATCAAGAATATTTGAAAAATATTTATAAAATATTACAAAAATACTGTTTTACGTTTAGAAAATTAGTAAAATTTTTATTAATCTTTTATATATCTAACTTTTATTTTTATTTTTATTTTATTTGATGGATAAAACTTATCTATTAAATTTTATTTAAATTTCTATTAAATCTTAATAGTCAGATTAATGTATTACTGTTAAAAAAATCATACAAATTTCACAATTTTAGATCATTATTTATAAAAAATATTTATCAGTAGATTTTAATTTGTATTTAGATAAACGAGAATCGATTTTTTATCGATTATAGAAATCGGTTATAGTTAAATCGACTATATTTTTTTCAATAAAATTTAATATAGATACCAGGCTTTGCAATTTGATTTTTTATACCTTAAAATAAAATTTTATGATTGATATTTTTTGATATTTAAATTGAACTCTCAATATTATATATATTTTATATGATAATAAAGTTATAAGTATTAGCTTTTTAGATTTAATTAATAAGATTTCAAGAAATAAAAGAAATAAAAATATTTATTTATTAAGAACAATTAAATGGGTCTTATAAAGAAAAAGAGTAAAAACCGACCTTATTTCTTTTAAAAATAATCAATAAGAAATATAAAAATTGAGACGAAAAGAATCAAATATAATCTCATATTAATTATTATTAGCATCCAATGATAATTGAAATCTGTGTCATGATTTTATTAAAAAATTATAAAATTATATTATAAAATTACTTTTTGGAACTAGTTTAATTTATCGAGACAAAATATCCAAAAAATTTAGATAAATTATTTTATTTTTAAAAAAATAATCAAATCTTGATTTAATATTTATGAATAAATTTCTAATGACTTTTTGTATTAATAAAATATCTTTCTTTCAGTTAGGAAAACTTTGATAAAAATATATACACTATAGATGCTTTTTTTAAAATACACATATCTCTAATTATTCTAATATATATTTTTTTAAACCCTTAAAAAGATTTAAGTAGTTTTATATCAAATAAGAGATTTTTTTACTAGTGTATAATATAATAATTATTTATATTTTTTATCTTCTGATATATTTTTTTAAAATTAATTGGTTTCAACTTCTTTTTGGAGAGTATAATATTTTTTTTGTGAAAAATGGATTATTTATGATTATGAATTATGATTATATTTATTAAATATGAATCATCCTATTTTTATTAATAATTATAACAATTTTTTTAAATTTAATCAGTTGAATTGAAAAACTAAAAAAAATTGTATTTTATTTTTAATTTTTTTGATATTATAAAAATTAATATTAGATTTTTTTAAATTCAATTTTTTTTAAATTTATGAAATTTTAGTTCATATTTTATTATTTTGTTGAAATTTGACGGAGAGAGGGAGGTTGAAATCAACGAAAATCTTTATTAACTGATTAATTAGGGAGAGAAAATTTAAACTGAGTTAAATTATTATTATTTTTTCTGAAATTTTTACATAAATAAGATGAATCTATCTATTTTACCAATAGTTTCAAATAGAATAAAAAAGTCAAACTTCATGATTTAAATTAATGGCAAAGCAATAAATTAATCACTAATGCATAACCCACTAATTTTAAGCTCATTTTTATAAATTGCATTTTTTTTTTATATGTTTTTTTTCTAGGTTTAAGGAATTCATACCAATAATTAATTTCGTAACAATTTCTTGTTTTTTCTATATAATAATCAAATGAAATTTAATGTTAAATGCTTATTATTTGAGTTCAGATTTTAATATTTTTCGGGTATATATCAGATTTAGAGGTGCTTTTTACAACTTAATTAGAATAAATTATATCTAAATAGTTTTTATTTAGTAAACAAATAATGTTTCTATAATTTAATTATAACGATAATATACTATTTTTCTTCGCCCGTATTTAAAAAATCTGGGTTCGAGTTTTTTTGAATCATTAATATCAGGGCTTTCAGTGAAAGCCTAATATTTCTCTTTTTTATCTATTTATATTTTTTTGTATAGATAGTTTAAAAAAATCATCGTGTATTCAGTAAAATTTTAAATGCTGTTAAACGTCTTTTATTTCTTTTACATAATATCATATTTATAAATTTTTTATACATATTTGCTGTTATGGAACTTATTATTAGTATTGAATTTTATGATATCGTCTTATATTCAAATTATTAGATAAGATTTGTAATTTTTTATTTCTTTAATTAATATAATTTGTTGAAATCCACAAATAAGTGGATCTATTTAAAAGCCGTGATATAATTTACTGAAAACCTAATTGGATATAAAAATAGAGGTAAACGCTTTGATACCAAATTTGTACATTCCATATACTTTTTGGTCAATAAATTTCAATTATAAAAATTAAAAATTAAAAATTTAAGTATAAATTGAAAAAAAGGTCTGAATTTCTAAAGATTTTTAAAAAAATTAAAAGTAAATTGACTCAATAATATAAAATCAAATAAAGTATATATTACTAGATTTTAAAAAAATCCCAGATCATAGGTTAGCCAAAAAAAAAAAAAAACTTTTTAAAAACAAAGTTTAATGATATTATTCTAAAACTAATGGATCCCTTAAAAGCAGCTCTAAATCATTTAATTTTTAAAAATGGAAAATTTTTCTTTATTTGAGTGAAATATGAAATAATGCTACAGAAATTACTATTTGCATTGAATTGAAAAATCCAGTAAAAAAAGTATTTTTGAAAATATTTTATTTTTCTAAAAAAAAAAAGGTTGCTGTATTTATTATTGGAAGTGCTCCACCAGTTTTATTATAGAATGGAAATTATTTATTTAAATAATTAAACTTATAACTTTAGCATATAGTCTTAAATAATAATTAAAATGATACAAAAAATTATGATAAAAATACTTGGTTTATATACTTTTGTATGAGATAGACATACATTATTGAGGAATTTTTTTTTTGATGCACAAACATAAAATGGATTTTTTTCATATCACTAACTCTTTACAATCATTATTTTCTTTGGCGTTATTTACTTAGATATAGTCCTAATTTTTCAATAGAGTATTAGTAATTGTAATTATAATTTTAGTTAAAACTACTAAGATTTTTTAGTTAAAGTGATTTTAAAGAACCTGGTTATCTTAGCCTACTATCCTTTATGACATAAATTTATAGAAAAATTGGGTTACTAATTTTTTATTTTTTCAAAAAATGTAGAGTTATAGAATAGAAATATTTGGCTTATTAGCACCATACCTCCTATTTAACAGTTTTTACTAAGAAAAATTTATAATAGGTTCAAGAAATTATGTATATATTATATAATATAATATAGTTTATTTTATAGTATTATTTTTTATTTCTTCTTTTATTTAAGCTACTAGATTTAAGACAAAAGCAATTTAAGTTATTTTAAAATAAAAAGAGCAAAAAAAATTTTAAATACGTTTTGATACCCCTAAAATATAGAAATATTTATAAATGTATTACGAGAAAATGTATGTATCTAGATATTTAAAGTGTTAATTCTGGGAACAGCTTCAAAGATGATCATTTAAATTAATCTTAGAAGGTAAATGAATATTTATTCAAAATTTCTAAATACTCAGAATTTAGTATAAAATAATCTTGAAATGCAATTGGATTAGTTCCATCGGTTTAGGAAAATATTTAAAGCTTAGTTTTAATTGAGAATAAGCTAAAGTAATTTGTGACCTACTTTTTGTGTTGTAACTTAAAATCTTTTTAGTTTTAAAGAGTTTATGTCAAAGCTATTTAAATTAATTCTTTTGTAAAATAGAAAAAAATTATTATATGTAAGCTATCGTCTTTATTTATACATAGCTCATATTTCTATATTTAAATATTTTAAAAAAATATTTTAAAAAATCTAAACCAAAAAATTAACAAAAAGAGTATTTATTAAAAAACATACTAAAATATTGGGAAAATAATTAATATAATGAATCTGGGAATCTGGGTTTGCTATAAGGATCTTATTTGCTATAAACGTTTAAATATATTTAAAAAAGTTGCTAAAAAGTTAAATCGACTGAATTCAATTTATCGCTAATTATCGTTTTTTTTTTTATAATAATGAAGATTATCGCTTACACATTCCGATATTAAAATTGTATTAAATTATATTAATTATTTTTGAAGATATTTTCTAATATTGATAATTTATAAATTTTGCCAAAATTTAATCCTTTATAAGCACAAATTCGTGACTTGATCCTATTTGAGTTTAGTAAAAATTTCAGCTAGCCCAATTTTTTGATTATTCAATAATATAGAGATATTTCCAATAATTAATGTTTTAACTGTATTTTATTCAGTTAAATTTCACTCAATGAAATTTAGCCTAGTAATAATTATTTAAATTCACATTTTACTCAATTTAAACCTCATTAAATTTAATTTATGACCGTTTCTATACTTTCTAATTGCAAAAAATAAAATGAATTTAAATTTAATATTTTAAAATTTCGATTAATTATAGGTAAAAGATAATAGTAGACAACCGTTGAAATAGGTAGTTTTATTAAAATATTACGACTTTTTTAGTAATAGAAATGATTTTTTAAAAAAGAATTCGCCAATATTAATTAGTGAAAGTATTCGATTTTACATTAAGTAAAAGGAGAATTACTAAAAAAAAAGATGTAATTAAAAATTTAATTGGGTAATGGTGTTATATTAGTAAATATTATTTTGTATCAAAAAAAATATTAAATTGAAATAAACGGATATTTATCAAAATAAGCTATATTTTTCAATAAAAAGGATTATCTATTTAATCCCTATTCAGAAAATAATTTTTTGATATTTCGAATCTTTTTTCTTATTTTATTTAAATTAAACTTATAAAAATAAATCAATTTTTCATAAATAAATTATAATATTTTAAAAAGTATTCAGTATTATTATACATAATCCAAAAAAATATTTTATTATCATTTTTAGACTAAAATATTCATATTTTTTATTTTTTATTAGTTTTTGATCATCTAATTAGCCAAAAAAAGCTTATTAATGTCCTTCTATAATGCTTCTAAGGCTAAAAATAATTTCATAGATGTTAAAAAAAAGAAAATGGATAAGCATTAGTAAGAAAAAAATTCTTTAAAATTTCCTGTTAATTATTAATTGTATTATAATTATAATTATAATTTATAGTTTTATCGTGAAAATTAAAATTTCGCAACTGGATCATTATTTTTAGAGTTATATTTCGAAAATTGTATTTTAATTTGTGTTAATTTTATCATAAAATAAATGTTATTATTATTAAGTAGTAATTATTAATACATATCAATATAAAATATCAATAAATAAAAATTAATGTGCTATGGTGGTTTTTTTATGGATTCTTTAAACGGTTAACAATATGAATATCACACAAAAATTTCCGAACCGATTTTATTCACAAATTTTTAAAAGTTTCTTTTTATTTAAACAAGAAAAATGATTTGAAATATCAAAAAATTATTTTCTGAATAGGGATTAAATAGATAATCCTTTTTATTGAAAAATATAGCTTATTTTGATAAATATCCGTTTATTTCAATTTAATATTTTTTTTGATACAAAATAATATTTACTAATATAACACCATTACCCAATTAAATTTTTAATTACATCTTTTTTTTTAGTAATTCTCCTTTTACTTAATGTAAAATCGAATACTTTCACTAATTAATATTGGCGAATTCTTTTTTAAAAAATCATTTCTATTACTAAAAAAGTCGTAATATTTTAATAAAACTACCTATTTCAACGGTTGTCTACTATTATCTTTTACCTATAATTAATCGAAATTTTAAAACAAAAATTCTTTTTATTAATAAAAATATCAGAAAACAGAATCTGAGTTTATTAAAAATATAAAGGAATGAGAATTTGATATTTAAATTGGGTAAACTGTTCTGAACAATAAATATTATTTCTATCACTTTTTTTTCGCACCCATTGGGTCGAGGGATTAGTTTTTTTAGTTTAGACAAAGATTTTAATAGAAAAAAAGATAAATTTAATAGTTATTCACCAAATTCGAATCCAAAAAATATGGGATATTCTCATTGTTAGTATAAAATTCACTATAAAAATTTTACTGCGTAACTATTTCGGAAAGTTTGCTAAAAGTCTAATACAAATTTTTTGAAAAATCTATTATTAGTTTCAAAAAAAAATAATATATTGAAAATATGTCGTAAATTTGATATAGTAATATTTTATCACATTTTTATTGGCTTAATTTCAATCTGATTATATTATAATCAATGATTCACATAAATAAGAAAGTCTGGTCTTGAAAAAAATCTCACAATAAAAACTATCTTTCTGTATTAATGGTTTTTTCATATATAAAATAACATTTTTATAATTAAATGGTATAAAAACATTTATTCGCTACATTAATACTTTACTCTATATCATAAAAAAAATTCCAGCTATTAATAATGTTTTTTGAAACTTTTTTTTTTTACCATTGGATAAAATAAAAATCAAATAAAGGATGGGAATCATAATTAAAATTCTATTAACACAATTTTTTTAAAGATATAAAAATTATATGTGTTTTATGTAGATGAGATTTTATTTTGTAAATTTTGAGCTTATGTAGTTTTGATCATTATTTTATTAATTGAAATAATTTATAGCGTAATTATTATCGAATAAAAACTCCATTAATATTTGTTCGGAAAAGAATATATTCAGAAATCAAATTTCTTGGATGAAAATTTAAAATTTACTCAACCAAATCCTGACCGTTGGAATAAATTTTTTTATTATTCTTCAAAAAAAATCCATTTGGCAAATATTGTTAAAGAACAAAAATTTTAATATATAAGCCCTTAGTTTTTATTACTATTACTATTCAGTAATTAAAGGGGTATAATTAGAGAAAAAAATATAGCATATACAAAAAAAAAAAACAATTAACTTAATATAACTTGATAATATGGATTATATAAAAAATTAATATGATAGCTGCATTTAGTATGAAAAAATAGTATTCTTAGGCTGATAAACAATAAACTTTTAATAAAATATGGATTATTAAAAATAACATAGCTTTTTTATTTAAATGTAAAAAAAACATCAAATCATGCATTTGGTTTTTTAATTATGAATTAAAATTATTTTGGAATTTTGATTTAACTGAAATTTTATTGAATATTATAAAGAATCCACTCGATAGTAATTTACTTAGATATCTAATGATAGTATTTAAAAAAACTTATCACGATAAAACAGTGATGAAACCCACTAAAAAAGATCAAATATACATGAGGATTATTTTGAGTTACTATATTTATAAGATTTTCTCGTAGAGCAGACATTATAGTTTAATATTTAATGCTTTCTTAGTAAGTAATATGATTATAAGGTATAAATAAATTTATTTAAAATTATTTGATTGGAATTTCAAAAGAAGTTTTATATTTGAAAATTTTTATAAAATTATCAGAACTATTATAATTTTTCATTTTTATCAGTTAAGCGATAGTAAAATTTTATTTAGTCAGTGATTAAATAATAATAAAAATTTCTGGTCTTGAAAAGAACCTCCTATATAGTTGAAGAATTTAAATACATTTTTTTTATCAAATAAAATATATAATAAACCAATAGAGAATATATACTTTATAATTATTTATAAGCAGATAGTTATTTAATATATACTTATTTGTATTATTAAAAGTATTTTAAATATATGGTATTATTATAAAACTTATGATTTTGGTACAAATAATTTTTATCATAAAACAAAAGTGAATTATTAATAAAAAATTCAAAAAGAGGAAAAATTAAAATATCATTTAAACGTCACGAAAACACCAAAACTTTTGGGGAAAGTAAATTAATTATTATAAATTTTCTCGAAAAAATTTTTATCATACAAACTTCTTTCAGAAAGAGATATTAAACTATTTTATATTCTTCCCAATCTAAATTTTATTAATAAATATTACTAACTATATCTGGTCATTTTTTAATTGTAAAATTGAAAAAAAATCCAAGATCCAAATCAGAAATTAAGTATTTAAAAAAAATCTTAAACAAATTTGTTTAATTGGTTATTTTCCATTTTTAAGTTACAAAAATTAATTTATCATAAATTATTAAATAATTTGTATTGATTTACTAGTTTTTATACGAGGTACGAAAAAACTAATCAAATAAGGCATAAAAAAGCCGAAATGGCTATAAAATACGTTTAAGTTAATTCCAGCTATATAAAAGAATAAAAATAAAGTATTTTCCGAAATAACTTATAATTAATATAAAAATCGACATATAATCCTTTGTTTTTTTACAATAACAATTAATATTCTTAAAGAAAAATACACCATTAATCGTGATAAATATGATAGTTATTATATTTTTTTAGTGAAATTATCAAAATTATAAGATCTATTTGTTATTTTTTAAAAATCAGCAATAAAAATGAATATATTTAGAAAGACTTGTGTTTTTTCTAGTTTTCTTTGGTCTAGCTGTCCTTTTCAGAGGATATTTATTTATGAATTAAAATAAGTTAATACAAGATTATAAGTTAAATGTTATCACGAGGACTACTCCAATTAACATGAAGGTAATATAGGAGCATATATATCTTAATGTCTTTCAAAATTAATTATTCAATTAAAAATAGGAATTTTTCTTCATGAATTCTTAATTTCATTGAAAATTTCGAAGAAAAAATCTCCCAAATAATCAATAAATCATAGAATAAATCAAAAAGTTTTATTTAGGATGAAAATTTTAATTTTTAAGGATTCAAAAAAAGATCATTTTTCATAAATTTAATCACATTAATAAAAATTCTATAGTGTTTGGGAAATTACGTAAATGTATTTAATTTTTTGAGGTACTCTAATATTCGTAACATAGCTTACAGAAAAATAAATGATATTTTTTACCATTCCAAATACCTTGATTTTTTTATAAGGTTAATCCTATCGAGAAAATTTTTAGTATCGGGTGAAAAAAATCGGTATCTCTTGTACCAATTGTGATTTTTTTGACAAATTTTTTTTAAATTTTTTTTAATACTTGGATTAGATGTAGGTGATCAATCCAAATTCTTATGAATAGTTCCCTGGAAAATTTTAATATAAATTTGTTAAAAGGGTTTTAAATATAGATTATATACCCATATATATTTTTCAATAATTATGAAATTCACAGGCTTTATACAAGAATTAATTTTTCTAAATGACCAAGAATAGAAATTAGTTCTTATTATAAATTTTTTATTATTTTAGATAGAGGGATATTTATTTAGCAGCAATAAAATTTTTACTGATTATGAACCTTAATTTGAAATTGATATCTCATATTCAGTTGAAATTATAGTCTATGAAATGATTTTATCATTTTCGTATTTTATTATTTTCAAAAGTACCAACTTCAAATATAGATTAATCTTATTCCGATATTTTTTATGCAATTTCAATAAGAAAATTTAGGAATTTTTTTAGATATTATAACCACTATATGATTACATCTGTTTTTTTCTTTAGTATAAATGGGGTATTTAAATTATATTTGATTTTTAAACAAGAAATCGTTCAATCTCTCAAAAAGAAACCTCATTTAAATTAATTTATAATCCTGATAATAATGATTCGATATATTTTATAATAAGTACATACATATCTTTGTAAAAAGAAACAGTTTGATTATAAAAAGCTCTCTATGAACATTTAATTTCTTTTAAATGATAAACCTATAAAGAGGCTAAATATTCTGTCCATAAATACAGCCATATACATGATTCACATAAAAAGATGATGTAAGTTATCAAAATTATGAGTTTTTACTAATCCATTTTTGGCCTTGGAATCTTTTTTAACTATTTTTCATAAGAATTATAAGTGCTAGAAAATTGGTTTACAATAAACATCTTTTTAGCTATCCATAAATTTACAGTGTTCAAATATCCCATGGTTTTGAATAATGGGTAGTTCTAAACGACCATTTCAGATTGAAATGAGTATAAATAATGAAAGAATAATCCAAAAAAAAATAATTGTATTTTAACTCGTACTCTTAAAATATCTTTATTGATGCAGCTGAAAATTTTAAATAATAATACAAATAATAATACACATTTCTCTAAAAATAAGCTCGAATTTTTTAAATTAATATTTTTTTCGGTATTTTAATTTCAAAATAATTTTTTGAATAAAATAATTAAAAAAATATAGGAGATTATTTTTTAGTTTTTGAGTATAAAAAATGACATAATTCTTTTTTTAATCATAATGTATAATTATGGAAACGATGTCATTTTTTGGTGAATTAACGGGAATTTTGGACGGAAAAATGATTCTAATCTATTGTGTAGTATTTGTCTTTAAATCATCAAATTAAAGATTTTATTATGCAAAACAGCATTTTTTCAATAATTTCTAATTGCTTAATTTTTTCAACCTTAGTATTATTAAAAAAAATGAATATTTTTCAATACCATTCTGCATTTGCTTGATTTGTATATTTAATCATTATTATTCGTTCTATTTGTTTTTTTAAAACAAGTAAAAAGCAACTTTTTTTAAAAAAAAATTGTAATAAAATGAAAAAAATTTAAATAAGGTGTTTTACGTGCTAAGATATCTGAAAAATAAAAAAATTGATATAAAATAATAGCTAAATATTTAGATTTTATGAATATCCAAAAAAATTTAAATTAATTTTTTTTAAATTAATTTAAAGTTCTCAGTGCAATAATACCACAGATTAACAAGTTTATTATTGATATTGAAAATTTAAACATCTCATACAAAAAAGAAGATATAATAGTTTCATAAAAAAAGAGAAAATTAAAATTTATAACAAAAAGCAATATTTCTCAGGATTTTAGATATTATCATAGTACGTTGTGTTTATTTACTGATAATGTTTTAATTCATTTTATTTTCTAATTTTCCATTACGAATTTTTTTAATTATGTAAATTTAAAAATCCCTAATTTTCAAAATATCTTTAATTACGCATCTATAAGTCAGTTATACGACCTAATCCACTATTTCAATAAATTTTTATCAAATTAGCAAATTAGTTTAATCTATAATCAAAAACAATTTATTTAAAAAAACTAATATATATGTAATTAATTGATTATTAATAGTTAAAAAATGAATCTATTATAAGCGAATTCAATAAAATTTGGTACATTAAACTTTACAATAGCTTTATACAATTAATATCTGATTCAATTTTTTATAATGAATTTATTCAGATAGCATAAAATTTAAAAATAATTTTAAACTTAATTTTAAACACATAACTGCAGCCAAAATAAACTTTTGAAAAAAAATCCTAATAAAAAAACAAATATTAGCAAGTATAAGTGACTTTAAAACAGAAAAAAAAATTCTAAAATTTAGAAATAATGCTAAATGAAAATGAAAATATATACCTCCATAATAATTTTTTGAGTTTTGGGGTTTACATACCAAAAAGGAAATATAAAATTATATTTAGAGCAAAAAAAATTATCTAGAATATCTAATTTGATTTTTTTGGTTGTGATTTATTAAAAAATATATATATTCAATTAAAAATTTTCATGATTTCAAGACTTTAAGAAACAATTGTATTATTAATATTTTGATAAAATATCAATTTGAGTATACACTTTATAATAGGAGAATATCTTAAAATATCTAATTTATTATATTTTTACTATAATATTTTAAATTTAAGCTTTAAGTGCAATTTTAAGAGATTTATATTCATTAATATTTGCTTTTTGAAATCAGACATTTTAATTTATAAAATTTCAAATGTCAAAAATCAGAAATTTTCTGCATAACAGATAAGTTTTTATGACTTAAAACTAAAGGATTATGAAAATTATGAGCCCAAAATCATAAGATAAATTCAAAAAAAACTGGTTCTTGGCTTTAAATAATGGGGAGGGGGGGGAAAGTAAAACTATTCTAACAAAATTATGATGAAGTATTAAAATAAAAGTTCATTTATTTAGATAATCCTCTAAAAAACAAACAAATGTTTTTCTGCTAATCCAATGACACTTATATCAAAAAATAGAAAAATAACACATTTTCAAAATTTCATAATGTTGAAACCTTCAAGCAGTTTATACTTATACGACTCTTAATCTGCAATAGGGATAAATTATTTCTATATAATAAATAAAAATCAAGATAATTTAAAAAATATAAATAATAAATAAAAATTAGTATAATGAGAAATTGATTTAAAAATATCTCTCAAAGAATAACTTCAAATTCCAAAAAAATTTACACAGAATAATTATAAATATTTATTTTTTCAATACTATATAATCTAAATAAATTTATAAACAAAGTTAAAAAAAACTCTATTGAAAGATACGGATAAAAAAAATGTTATTATTCCTAATTTTTTTTTTTAAAAAATAAAAATAAGCACCAAAAAAATTGAATGATTAAAATTATTTCACCTACAGTTTTTAAATAATGCCTTTAAATTCAAAACGGTGATTCCATTGTTATATTAAATCATAATAATTTTTTGCTTAATAAATTTTCATATTTAAAATGAAAATTTAATTTATTAAAAAAACGAGAAAAAGTTCTATAAAATATATGAGTTCTTTTTAATACCAATTTATTTTTATATAAAGTTTTATTGGTATATTAATTAATATTTTAAAACCAAAATTTATGAGTAGAAATGAATTAAAATCCATTACTTAAATTTATCTCCAATTCATTAACATGCTCATTAAAATTCGTGAGAGTTGTTATATATATAATAAAATTATCTTACCTGTCAAATTTATTTTTTGTTGATTAAATCATAAAAATTTAATTTTTAAACGTTTAAAAGAATATAATAATAATAAAATAAAATATTACAATAATTTTTCAATTATATATTTCTTATAACCATAAAAATGTCAATAGTTAACTCTGTTTTCTTTGAAATTTTATTTGAGTGTTAAAATTAATTATAAACTGTGATCGTGTCCTGGTAATTAATAATTGATAAAACTAGGTAGATTTATTTCATAAAATTACAATATTTACAAGATCTTTGTTTATATTATCCAATAAAAAATTGGTAAAGAGATCTATATAATGTTTATTTATCCAAATTTCTTACTTTTTTTTGGGTTTTGTACATATTTTTTTTCATCAATTCCAAATTATTTTTTATCTATGATATTATTTCTAATAAATAAACTTCGTGTTAAGTATTTTTTATTATAAATAACCCTTTTCCTTAGAAAAGTATTACAGTTGAAAAAACATATTTTTTGTATAATAAGATTTGGAACAATTTTTCAATTAAATAGTTTATTAAAATAAAATTTTTTGCAGAATATTGACCATTTCACTCTCTTCTCAAAAATTATGGTGTTAGAAAAACTTGAGAGTATTTTTATCATTAAAATTACATTAAGACAGCGATATAAAAGGCTTATTTATTTTATTATGATCAAAGTTTTTATTTTTTATAAAAATGCTTATAGAAACTACCTTGAAACAATTTGAAAGGATTAAAAAGGGTTTTTTTTAATAAATGACTTATAATTTTATTTTCCGAATAACTCTAATAAAGAATCCTCGAGGGTCCCGAAGTATCTAAAATTCAGGAAAAGTTTTAAAATATAAGGTATATTCAAAAAGCTAGCGAAATTATTATCATTTTATTTTGGAGATAAAGTAAGCAAATATCCCTTAATTTTTTGCATTAGTTCTTATTCCTTGCAGATCAATTTTTTTTTTCAAATTATTAAAAATAATTACAAATTTAAAATAATTTTAGATCATTTTTCTTATAAATTAAGAAGAATCTCTGTAAAATTTTAATATTTTTAACTTTTAAATTAATATGAAAGTGCAGAAGGTCATTTTTTTTATCCTATAATCAAATTTAGGGTATTTATATTTTTATATTTTTCAATTATTTCAAATAATTGATTAAAGAAAATTTTAAAAATTGGGATTTATTTTTAAATTTTTTGTTAAAATAAGATTGCTAAAATGTTTGCCTACTTGCTAAATTTTTGTTAAAAAAATGTTAAAATATAAATTTTAATTGAAGTTTTTTTTTTTTTTTTTTGAAATTTTGAATACCGAATAAATTCTGTAAATTTCATAAAGATGCACCAATGTTTATTTAAAAGTATTAATTTACTTGCTAATTTTATTTAAATTTATATTAAAAAAATGTTTTACGGCTGATTTTTTATAAAACCATCTTATATGAAAATTTATAATACAATTTTTGAAAAGAGTGATTGTGCTCAAAATCGAATTGAGAAATAATTCTCAAGTTTAGTTTTAAAATAAATGTTGTTTTCTCGAAAATAAAAAGATCTCAGAAGTGAATATAATTTGTGGACTCTTATAACTAAAAAAATATTATCTCAAAACATGAATTTTCAATTTCCTTTTGAAACAATTTTATTTAAATACCAAAATTTAACAGAAATTTACCTATTATTAAAAACATCGGCTAATTAACAGAAAAATATATGATCTTTAAACCTCAATTTTCATATTTTTTAAAATAAATTTGAATGGAAGGAGTTTATAATAAATTTTTTAGCTATCTATTTTTTCATGGAAATTTTGAATGAGAAAAGCAGTGCAAAAAGTTTATGAATTTACCTTAATTTTTCAAAAATCCATTATGTAATCTATACAATACAATATAATCAAAAAAGTAGTACTTCGAAAGTTTTATTAGCAAATTAGTTGACATTGGTATTTTATCTATTAAAAGATTAATTAACTTTCAAAAGTATTTATTCCAATTTTTTTATTTCAAGCCATATAGACATTAATTCATGTCTAACTATCCTTAAATTAGTTAATGGCCACTAATATGTTATCTAATTCACGAGTTTCAATCGATCCAAATGATTGGAGAAGAGAAAAAAGTTTAATTTTTCTAAAAAATACAAGTTGATTCTGGAAATGTGTAAGATATCCATGTATATCCTTTATAAATAGGTTTATTCATAAAACACATGAAAATCCATAATAAAATAGAAAATATTACAAAAACGTGGAATAACATGGGTTAAATCGATTTATTGTTATTATCTGTAATAGCTTTTAAACTGGAATTCCTATCAGCTGAAGGAGTGAATGTTTTCTGATATAAGTTCTTACTATTAGGTATGTTAAAGAAAAATATAGGATATATGGTCAATTCTTGCATCAATTTCAAATAGTGCTGAAATGAAATAATTAGATATTTATGAGTTGAAGAGTTCAGGAACAATTGGTATAAGCTCGAGTCTATTCAAACATAGTTGGCTAATGATAGTTGGTTGACATTTTTACGCATTAATATTTGGACCAAATGTGGAAATTGAGGTCTGAGCGTCAACAATTATCACTCATATATTGGCCATGAGGCTGAATTCTCCATCAGAAAATAATAAGTAAAATATTTATTCAGCCAGTAGTATATATAGTTAAGGTTTAATGTTTTTTATAGGCTTAAATTTTAGAGTCCAAATAGCTGTCTATAGCTGATTCGTCTAAAAGATTGAGAGGTACTTTCCTTGTTGGATTTCTATTGGGGATGATAAATACCCAAATTCTCAATTTTAGCAGGCTGATGGGTGCCAAAGTTTAGTGTTGAGTGCGAATTTGGTTAATGGATATAAAAGCCACAATAAAGTACGGTTATCTTTCCCAATACTACATACGAAATTCTATCTCTTTGCTTGCCAAAACAAAAATGACCTCCAAAAAAAATCATGCAGCTTATGTTAAATCTGTTATGTCAGGCGATTCTCTGGTTTTGAGATCTCTCCTATCTACTGAAGGTAAACCCCCTGCTGAACGAATCTTGGCACTTGCCTACATCCAATCTCCCCGACTTGGAAATTTGCGAAAGCCTGAAGATGACGAGCCTTATTCTGTTGAGGCTAGGGAGTACCTAAGAAAATTGGTTATTGGCAAGCGAGTCACCTTCCAGGTCAAATACACAACCAACAGTGGTAGAGAATATGGCCGTCTATTTACTCCAGAAAACAAAGATGTTGCCGAACTTCTTGTTGCCAACGGCTGGTCCAAATTAAACGAGCAAACTCGGGCTCGCCTAGGCAAGAATAATGATCAGGAAGAATCAGAAGAATCTTCTATAATTCAAAATCTTTTGCACTTAGAGGCTGTCGCTGAATCTTCCAAATTGGGTATTTGGAAAGTAAAGGGCTCAAAACCTATGGTTCGTGTTGTTTCTTCTGACGATGATAATCAAGAGTTTTTGAAAGAAAATAAAGGAAAATCCTTAAATGGAGTCATTGAGCAAGTTCGTGACGGCTCGACTTACAGAGCCTATGTCAAGATAGGAAATTTATTTAAACTGATAACTTTACAGCTTTCAGGAGTTAAAAGTCCAATCGTCAGGACAAATATTCAGGGTCAACCAGATTTAGTTGAGGAATACGGGTTAGAAGCTAAAAATTTTGCCGAGGTTAGATTATTACAAAGGGATGTTAAGATAATTATCGAGGGATCTTCAGGAAACGGAACTCTTATAGGCAGTATCATACACACTGCTGGGAATATAGCCGAATTCCTTGTCGCTAACGGATTGGCCAAAGTAGTCGACTGGTCTGTTGCAATGGTCACTGGAGGTCCTCAAAAATTGAGAGCAGCCGAAATTTCAGCAAAACAAAAAAAACTTCGTATTTGGAAAGACTATGTCCCCAAAAAAGGAAATTCAGATAAATCTAGCTTCCAAGCTACTGTTATCCGTGTAGTAAATGGAGACACTCTGGAGGTTTTGGATGACCAAAATAAAATTATGGAATTTCAGTTTTCTTCTATCAAACAACCCAAAATATCAGATCCTTCGATTGGTGGATACGCTGAGGAATCTAAAGAGTTTTTAAGAAAGAGATTAATCGGTCAAAAAGTTACAATCAAGGTTGACTATCACAAACCTGAGCAAGACGGGTTTAAAGCCAGAGATTGCGCTACCATCACCAAGGATGGGTCAAACATCGCTGTTGATCTTGTTAAAAAGGGATTAGCCCAAATTATTAGACATAAGCAATCTGATGATCAAAGATCCTCTTGCTACGATGATTTGTTGGAGGCTGACCATATTGCTTCTGAAAAAAAGTTGGGTGTCTATTCAGGTAAAGTTATAACTCCAATAAATTACACTGATATTTCTGGACAGGCTGCAAGAGCTAAGTCTATTTTGCCTCACTTGACCAGAACTGGGAAATTGCAAGGTATAGTTGAGTTTGTCTCTCAGGGTTCTAGATTCAAAATAAAAATTCCTCGAGAATCCATGAAAATTACTCTGGTTCTTGGTGGTTTAAGATGTCCAAGATCTGGCCCAGACTCAAAAGAGCCATACGGAAATGAGGCATTGTTATTCAGCAAGAAGCGGGTGATGCAGCGTGACGTTAGCATTGCTATTAGTTCTGTAGATAACAGTGGCGGGTTTATAGGTTCATTATCTTACAACAAAGGAACGGATCTTGGAATAGACCTATTAAAAAATGGTCTGGCTCATGTTCATGAATACAGTGCAAGCCAAATGAGTAATTCAAATGCTCTTTTTGCAGCCGAGAATCAGGCTAAACTTAGCCGGGTCGGAATCTGGACTAATTATGATCCATCTTCAGAAAATTCTAATGACAATGATCTTGCATCAAATGACCCTAATATAACTTCTAAGCCCAATATCGAATTTATTGATCTTTATATTTCTGAAATGTTGGATGCTAGCAGTTTTTATATCCAAATAGCCAAACAAGAAACTTTAGATGGTTTAGATAAACTAATGAAGGATTTATCTGTCAGTGGTAAGCAATCAAATTCTGGGGTTCAAAAGGCGCCCAGGAATGGTGAGATGGTGATTGCTAAGTTTCCTAGCGATAATACATGGTATAGAGCCAAAGTTAAAAAGGTGATAGCCGGCCGAGAATGTGAACTATTTGCTATAGACTACGGAAATGTCGATACAGTTCCTATTGAAAACATAAGGGTGATAGATCCTAAGTTAAGTTCATTACCCGCTGTTGCTGTAGAGGCTAAACTGGCTTTCTTGAAAACACCCAAAGGTGATTACAAAGATGAAGCCTTTTCGATGGTTGCCAATTCAGTTCAGGGCATTAAGCTTACAGCAAACAT
This sequence comes from Smittium mucronatum, assembly GCA_001953115.1. Taxonomy (NCBI): domain Eukaryota; kingdom Fungi; phylum Kickxellomycota; class Harpellomycetes; order Harpellales; family Legeriomycetaceae; genus Smittium; species Smittium mucronatum. The sequence continues at coordinate 34,797 of LSSL01001089.1, forward strand.
TGAGGCACGAACTGGAGGGAACAATAATCAAGTACTTTATTTGACTTTGTATGATTCTAGCGTACAAAGCAAGCCTGATGCTGCTAAAACAAGCATTAACTCCGATATCGTTAGATCGGGATATGCTACTGTTGATAAAAAAAATCAGGCCACGTTGCGTAATCCAGAAGCTGCTCATTCGCTGTCAGAGTTGGTATTAGAAGCCAAGAAAAACAGAAATGGTATGTGGGAGTATGGAGATATTGACACAGATGATGAAGATACTGAAAGAAATTAAAAATTCATCTGCCCTTGCCACTTTACAGATCAGAGTTAGTTATAGAGCAGAAGTTTATATTAATAATAGTATCGATTCATATCAGATAATTTATAAAAAAATATAATCTAATAAAAAAAAACGTGAAGAATTAAAGCTAAATGGAAAACCCTATTAATATAGATAATTTATGGGAACTTATGAAAAAAATCAGATATATAGAGCGAGAAAACAGGTTGCAAAAAATTAGGGGGCTTCATATTGACTGAGCAGATTCCTCAGAGATTGCAAAGCTTGATCAGGATCAATTTCGTCCTGCTCGGAACTTAAATCAGAATCTATATATAATCATGAGGGATGTTAATATTGAATGATAGCATAAATTGATATTCTTGCCTGTTTCGGAATTAACAAAACTATCAGAGCTAGATGCGTGATCGTCATTGGAATTTAGAGCAAGAAAGTTGTCCGAATCGTCAGCGAAATCTGAAAATTCACGATATATGGAAGAAAGTCTCAAATTTAGTATGATATATATTAATGTATAAAGTGGAAAAAGAATAGAGTATACCCATAAAATGGCTCTGATCTTGGCCAGATGGAATAGAGGAAAAAGATTCGTCCTAGATTAATTTTTTATTAAAAAAAGAGTTTTAAAAATAGGAAAAGATTCCATGGAAGTGGATTTAAAAAGAAATTGTTGATATGATTTTAGAATACATGTTGGCTGATTTGAGGGTTGCTTATGGGAGTTTGGTAAGATAAAATATTGTCAGGAATAGATTCATCATCGCTTGAACAGCTAGAGATATCGGGAGAATATCCAAGAAGATGCTTGTAACGTTTTTGATCTTTTATAAGTAAGTTCAATTGGTTTTGGAACTGTTCTTTTACGTTTAAAATTGCATTTCTCTCATTATCTAGTTGATATTTTAGGATCAAGCGGAGATCTACATCACTATTTACAAAAAGTTGAGAAAATATTGATAAATGTACTAATTAAGCTGGGGAAGCAAAAAAAGATGGAAGAGAAGGCGAGTTATAGATTTATTAAAAGAGGCAAATACCTGTTAGGCTGAATACCAATAAGCTCTATTGTATAATAATAGATTAGAGTATAAAAGGGTAAGTAAAGAAAATAAAAAAATTAGAGAACAGAAATAAAAAATAAAAAACCTTTAATTGAATCAGAGTTAATGTTGTGTTTGATTAAATAATGAAAGAGTTTATTTCTTAAATCAGTTTCACCAGAGGATAGCTCTATATTGTCAGTTTCAGCCCTTACATCGGAAGAATGTGGAGCTTTTAGCAAAGAAGAATCTGAATCAGTCGAATCGATGAATTCTCCTGGAGGATTTGAAATTTTAGAAGTGGAGGGTAAAAGTAAATTTTGTTGGGAGTTTGCATAGTTGGAGAAATTACTAAAAAAAGGAAATGAAATTCTTTAATAAAAAGTCTGATTGTGAAGAAAGAACTTGTTTCTAATGTGTTACTCTTCAATCGGGATTTCAGCTCTACCACGCTTTTTTTCGAAAAACTTATCCACCCAATCGAGTAAATTTGCCTCTAATAGCGAGATAAATAGTAAAATATAAAATGATTAATGAGACTATGTTTAAAAATAAAGAAAAGAGAAAATAAAAATAAAATATAAAAAAATGAAAAGAAAATGAATTTCAGAAGGTCTACCATCGAAAGAAGATAAATCACGAGTTGCATCAGTTGGAGAATGTTGAATATTGGAGTCGAAAAAAGCGGGTTCACTTTGGGAATCATCTGGAGAAAAACATGATCCTAGTTTAGATACTTCCTCAGAATCGCTGGAACCAAAATAATCGTAGTAGCTGGGATTGGCGGTTATAAAGCTATCTTGAATAGGACTAGAGGAGGCTGTGATGCCTTCACTCATTGTTATTCAACAATTTTCATATAATCGGTAGTAGCTGGAAAGTAATTGTTTCAATTAATAATATATCTTTCTTGTATAGAGAAGAAAAACGACATATAGTTGTATAAAGACATATAAATTTGGTGCCAAGATATTTGACCTAAATGTCATTTCACCTAATTATTCAGCCTATTACAAGCTAAAATCAAAATATACTAACCCAGTAAAAACATCTAATTTTTATAAAACATGCCTTATAAAAAAGTGTGATTAATACTTGTTTATTAGAAGTCATAAATTGGGCGAAATGTCATGTAGGTCTATTGGAAATAGGTGAAGTGTTCCGTAACCTTTAAATTTACATACTTTCAAGTCGAATTACGCGCTTCATTAGCTATTTCTAACTGGTAGAATGGTCTGATTTAGATTTGGAACAATTGCAAGGATATTTCAGAACACATTTTGACTGCAAGAAGCCAATTCTATAGGCGTAAAATATAGTATATTAATTTCCCTATAAATATACAAATTGTAGGTTTATGAAATAAGCCGGGATTTGACTTGAGATCTATTTCCAATTTGCCTCAGAGACATTTAGCCTTCTTTTTTGCTACTAAATTTTTTCGATTAATTGATTTTTGAAAAAATGCATATTTTGGCGGAGCTCTTTATTCTTAATGGTCAATTATTTTTTGATTTTGATTTGTAATAAATAGGTCTATTAGGCGAAACGCCCAGTCAAGATATATAAAATCGATAATTTTTTTATATTAAACTAAAACTAGTTTAAAAAAATTAAAATTAAATATAAATAAAATAAATCCAGTTTTATAACTTTGTGCTTTTGAGTTTAATAAAAAAATGTTTTATGCTGCAGTTCACTTTAAGCACATAAACAAAAACTTGTAGAATTAATCTCAGTTATTATTCCCATTTAAACAGAACCCTTAAAATACTGCATTAAACTATTCAATCCCAATTTTAAATTTATTATTTTTACAAAACTTAAATTCAAATTTACTTGACTCATTCTAATTTTTTTTTTTGATTTTCATAATTAGAGAGAAAAAAGTGTTAAATCTCAAGAACAGAAATAATCTACAAAAGCACATTACATTTTTTATATAAAGCCAAAGTTTTCTTAATTTTGTACGAAAAACTAACTAAAAACCATTAAACATTATTAATAATATTTTTTCAAAGTATTTATCCAAAATGACTAGATAAGCTAATTTTTTTATTTTATTATCGAATCTTTATAGTAAACGTAAAAAAATTCTCACAACTATATCTGATAATACAGAATTTGGCACAAGTAAGCCGAATACCTCTTATAGGATTCAATAATATTTATTTTTGCTATTCATAATATCTTCATTGTCTATAAAATGTACAGTTTTAGCTCAATTACGGGTTAATACAATAAAATTCTATGTTTTTATTTTCTAAAAACTGGGTGTATTTTTTTTTAATAAAAAAGGCTAATAAAATCTGGCGTCAGTTACGATAATCGTAAACAAAATATTCTAAAAATATATATCAGTATAACTTTCTTTGATCAAGGAAAGGGGAAACATAAGCGATGCAGTGATAAATTAATTAGTCGAATAAATAAATTTCAATATTTTTTTCATCCTCAGCTTTAGTTTCAGAGCTTCAATTTCATTTTACTGTTATTTTTTCCAAAATTGTCTATTATTACTCCTTTCGGGATTGGTTACACAATAATGGTATTCAATTTTCTATCAATATCACTATTTGCTTTTAGCTACAAATATATAGCTATATTAACTTTTTTTGTCTTCAAATATAAATCTAATTAGATAAACAGTATTACTTTTATATTTTTAGATCCAGAAACATAAAACTTTCAAATTTACATTGGATTGAAGACATAAAAAAATAATCCATACAGAGACTGAAAAAATTAATTGGTTCTTTAATTAAATCGGGTATACAGAGTCAAAAATATTTACAAATAGAGGTGGTTAATAATCAATTGTGGTTAAAGAAAATAACAGATGAGGAGGGGGGGGGGGTGAGTTAAATAATAGTTGATTCCCATCTTGAATCAAAGTTAAAGGCTTTAGAGAGATTGATCTGTTTGATGTTTCAATATTTTTTCTGTCGGCAGCGATTTATCACTGATATATAGTAATCAAATGAATCATTTATCAAAACATAATGAGATCAATATTTAAAATTGATTTTAAAAAAAATGCTAATGTAAAACATTAAAAACTATGCTGATTTTGTTCCATTATCAGGTAGACCTATCTTTCAATAATTATATAATACAGGAAGGTTAAGAAATTGCTGATTCTTGTCCGAACCAATTTCTATAAAACATAAAAATAAATAAATTTAGTATCCATTAAACATAAGTAGGCGCCATTATTCAAAAGAAATATTTATTTCATTTTTTTTTAAAAAAATACGTCAACAATTATTTTGACAGTTCATTAAAAGCTATTTTTTTCTCATAAAAAAAACGGTAAAAGTATTATTTCAATATTTTTTTGTTTGATATTCTGATAATCAAACTATTTCTAGATCAAAGATAAGCTTTCACATGTTTATAGTGTCGAATTTCATTTTATAGGAAAGAGAAGACCATTTTAAGAATTTCATGTTTATTTATAAATATTAAAATTTTTTTCAAGATCAAACTTTCATATCTGAAAAGGTAATAAGTTCAATTTAGCATCATATGAAAATGTTATTTAGTGATATTTCTAAAAAAAAAAAAAGATTAGGGTCCATATGATAAAACATAATATTTAGTTGGGATACTTATTTTTCCATTTATTAAGCATAAAGCTCCTCCAGAGAAATATTCGCTTAAAGCGCTGGCGCATACATTTCCTCCTATATTAGCTTTAGCAAAATATAATGGTAAACCGTTTTTAGCAAATCCTACTGGTATAGGATAAAAGTTGGTTTTGTCCATAATTCCTCTTTGAGGAATCCATCTGATTCCTCTCGGATCACCCACCAGTACTTCACAAATATTTCCCGACAATTTCCTGTTTCCTATTAGTCCGGTAAAGAACCCATTTCTCTGATTTCTATTTGCACCTCCCGGAATTATCATATTTCCATGGGGCTTTCTAGCTACATATATCGTATTTCCACTTTTATCTGTTCCTGCCTGTATTGCATTCGAAGGAATGTTGAATTTTGTTGCTTTTACCCATCTCAATGGATATCTTTTTAAAAAAGAATTTTCTAATACTAATCTTATGTTATTCTTAATCCTCCTCGGGAGTCTAAACCCTGTACAAAAAAAGGAACCTAGTAAAAGATACAGCGTAATTTTTGCGAAAAGCATTTTACTTATAAAAAATTTCCCTAGTTTTTTTTATGGGATTTATTGCTACTTATTAACTCATGCTTATAATAACTTCAACATTCTTTCTCACGTAAACTAATACTTTTCCAAAGGGCTCTATAACTCGTGTTAGTTGTGAATATTTGTCAAATCAAACAAGTAGAAGATTGCTCGAAAATTTTATTTTCTGAAAAATCAATATTCTTTTAATATATTTACAAAATCCATTTTTAAAGTCTAGAACAAATTGTAAAGTCCGATCAAATAATAACCTCAACAAAAAATTTCGAGACACAATAGTGCTGATCAAATATCTATAATCTTTGATTCACATTTCCACAAATAATGTTCGAAAAAATAGCGACAAGATTCTCGATTAGAGTTCATAATACTCTACCGGTTTAAAACTTTATCAATACTGCTACTCATTAAATCCTCTTGATATTGAAACCGTTTTTTACCGATGAAAATCACTTTTTTTTTTTTGTATCACGGAATTAGATTGTAAGAGATGAAAATCACTTCTAATTCTTTATTCAGTACCAATAAAATAGCCATAGTGCTATATACATACACCAATAATAATATTAACCGATCCTACTATTCAGAATTTAAACATTATTATTTGTATTTTTTTAGCGGTCTCCAACCAATTCTCGCTTTGTCCCTATGTTGATTCTATTTTTTTAAAAAAACTTTGGTTAACATTTTTATTTATTATTTTTTTAAAAAAACTTTGGTTAACATTTTTATTTATTATTTTTTTTAAAAAACTTTGGTTAACATATTTTTTTACATTTTTTTAAAAAACTTTGGTTAATATATTTATTTATAATATCATACCCAGCTTGTAAATTTAGCTTTATGTTCATTGGTCGAAGTAATACAATTGTGTTCTAGAAAATACATACCAAAAATATCATTTATTTTAATCCCAGATATGATTAAAGTATAAAATGATCTTCATAAATCTCAATAGAATCTACAGGTTTGTTTGTTTTTTCGAAGCATTAAACCTTTTGGTTAAATCTAAAATGAAAATGATATTTTTTAAATATTCTAGGCACCTTCTAGATTTTTTTTCAGTTTAGTGTCTCTAAGAATTAAAAATCCAAATTTTAAATTAAATCTTTCTTTTTTTTAAAAAAAAACGTTTATTTTAGATAGCTCAATCTGAAAGTATGTGACAAAATTCGTGAATAAAAAAGTACAAGATTGATAAAAGATTGAATATTATTTTAATAAATGCTCGAAACAACACTCTATATTTATGAGAAAGAGGAATTAAAATCACGTTTAAAATTCTATATTAGACATTCAGAATAGATTCAAGTAAACTCTTTGATTAAAAATACAGAGTGTCGTGAATTAAGCTAGAATACGATAGATTTAAATTCACTTATTTTTGGAGCTTCTTTTTAAAATACACCTCTAAAATGAATGATATAATATAGACTCATGGATGAAAAAAAATCAAAATTAGCAACTTGCATGATTATCTCTTTTTATCTTATGTGTATTAAGCACTCTGACTCGCTAAATTATAATAAATACATTTTCCAACTACAAAAATTTAACCAATAGATTGTTAATTTTACAAGTTTAAATCAAAGTAACATAAGCATTTGATATGAAAGTGGCACGAAATGGCCCACTACTGGCGAAAGTCAAAAGTCTGATTGCATGTAGGGATTTTCATAGAAATAGAACCATTTTTTCTTTAGAAATAGAAACTTTTTTTCATTGCAATAGAACCCACAATAAAATTCCGTGATACAAAAAAAAAAATTGCCATAGAACCTTTTAATTCATTCCAATAGACATTTTTTTCTGGACCTGTGGGGTCACTTTTATAGCAAATAAATGGCTTTCATTTGTGAACATTAATCTATGCCATTATTGGTTAAAAATCAATTTTTCACAAGTATTTTTAGTCTTATGTTTTTAATTAGTATAAATAATCAATTAATCCAATAATAGCGCTTTTAATACTTTAATTAAAAAAACAGCCCCGCAGATCTAAAAAAAGTATCTATTAAAATAAAATAAAAGGTTTATTGGAATGAAAAAAAGGGTCATAGATATTAAAAATAAGGTCTATTGTAATGAAAAAAAAGGGTCGTTGATATTAAAAAAAGGGTCTATTGCTACGATAAACTCAGTAGTCTACATTTTATCCCCAATAACAGAATGTGTTCCGCTCAAGAAATCAGTAAAATAAAATCGACTTACTTTCTATAAGTTTTGCAAGTAATTTTTTTTAATAATTTCATTCTTTTAGGTCCAACTGATTAATGAAGCTACTATTACCTTTTTTTTTTATGAAAGTAAAAAAACAATCAAAATTCTCAATAAATATTTTTCATCAGATGATCCAACTAACTCTTTCAGCTTCAATAGTAGCAAAAATTGTATTCAATTTTTGCTAAATGTTACCATTAGAATAATAAAATTTGATACTGTTGTATAAACTAAAAATTTAAGTATATAGATATGGTCAGTTTACATAAACAGGGATTAGAAACAAATCTTATCCCAGAAAGAGTTAAATTAATCAAAAATGACAACTTATGTCATATCTGAATCTTTAAAAACTTTACACATAAAAACAGTGTGGTTAAGGTTATTTGAATTTAATGTACATTATTATATAATAATTTAATTTAATATGTATATATATTGATAAAAGATATGTTTTTATTTCTGAAGGTTTATTTTACGATAAAATCAACTCCTACTCCTCCCCTAAAAAATCGTTGAAAATACCTTTTTTTTTAAAGAGAAGTACCCTAACAAAATAGGCCATAATTGAAATATATAATATGTTCATCGATTCAATTTTGGGAGCCCTAAACTTTTAATATAATCCACTAAGTCTAAAGGATCAGAGTTGATATGAAGCAAACTTATCCACAACACAATTTTTTTACATTTTATTACTCTATAAACATGAGAATTACCTATCCTTATCTTAATTACGTTTAAAATAATGTGAGGAATATAAAGATCTAAATTCATTAAGAAAGTGGCAACTCGGCTTTTTTTCGATTTTTATACCCGGAAACTGGATTTAGACAAACAGTTTCCTTTCATTTCCAAACTATCATTTAAGTGTATAATGGTTATCAGCTGGAGTTCAGTATATAAAAAATATAAATATTTATTTTGGAGGATTATTTCAATGTCACCAAAGATTAATTGCGACGTTTATTCTGACTGAAATAAAAAAAGAACCTCTAAGAGTGAAATACCTTGCCGTGGTTTAGGGGCTTAATAGTCTACTTTTCGGAGTATACTAGACTAAAATTTCACGCAGCGTTGTACTATTCTTGGTTGGGAGTAGTGGAGACAGCGCACATCGTTGCACTATTCTTGGTTGGGAGTAGTGTAGATAGCGCACAGCGATTCGGAGGACAGCGATTCCAGAGGAGGACCATCTCGAAACAGGAGGAACCGATCGTTTAGCACAGCTGAAACATAGTCTAGTGCACAAGTCCAGCGTTCGACAGTCAGACGGATCTCAGCGTCTAACAGCCATTTGTAGGAAAGCCATGTCGATCAGACCCACGTTTGGGTAGGAGCCTAATTTTATTAATTCTGTTAGAAGTAGGCTCTGACTAGGAGCTCAATAGCTTCAATGAACTGTTGTTCATTGACAAAGAGCTTAATTCATGACTGCACGTAACCTCAGTCATCCAGCCTACTTGAAGCA
>LSSL01001090.1:0-43467 GCA_001953115.1 Smittium mucronatum
ATTTTTTGTTGATTTCCATCCGAATTTTTGATCCTAATGACTTTTGAACTCTGACTATATCTGGTTTTGTAATATTTAATTTTGATCCGTTAACAGTGTATGCTTCATGTCTGTATTTTTTGTCTCTTTGTTTGACTTTTTTTACTTTAAATTCCTGAGTTTTGAGGTTTGTCTGGTGTAAAAAGTGATTTTTCACAGTTTCAGCGCTCAGTTCGGGAACATTAAAGACGATAATTTTATTATCTTGTTCGGTTTTTTTTATTTTTTTATTTTTTTTTGGGCTTCTATAATTTTTTACGTTCATTTTATATGATTTTTGATGTGGTGGAGATTTTATATCTCCATGGGCGTTCCAGGTAGATGGGAGAGTCTTTTATTTTCCAAGTGCTCAAAAACGGTGTTTTCTACCTCCATAAATTCATTTATAGTGATGCTGCCGTTTCTAGCATTTTTAGCTGCTTCGGTATATTTTTTATCAATGGGGTCAGATTCGCTATAATAATGGAATATAGCTTGTTCGTGTTTTCTGCTTCGTTTTTTCAAAAAAGGCTAAGGGAAGCAAAAGAATCCGCATATAATCGAGCTCTGATTTTATAGATTTCATGTACTATATAACAATGGGATTTACAACGTAAGACAATGGAATATAGCTTGTTCGTGTTTTCTGCTTCGTTTTTTCAAAAAAGGCTTCAGGAAAATATATGATGAATTCTCTTCTTTTGAGTTCTTCAAACTGGTTTTCTTTAGTTTTAATTCTTTTTAGAAGATTTAAATTTCAAAAATATGCTTAAAAACTATTGGGAAAATATTATATAACAATGGGATTTACAACATAAGTCAGTGGAATGTAGCTTGTTCATATTTACTTGAATTTTTCAAAAAAAACTCAATGAGAAAAAGAGTATAACTTCCATCATAAATGGGAGAAAATTGACCTCGAGCCATAAGAAATTTTTGATAAATACTTAGTAAAAAACATAAAAATATAAATAAATATCATGTAATAGAAAAGGTTTATAATTAGATATGAAAAATTATCAAAGAAAATATATTCTAACTGTCACTGCTGACTAATGCAAAGAATTGTCTAAGAGCATCAGAAAGAACCTCAGGTAGTCCGTTGATGTCTCTTAAAACTACATAAAAATCGAACGGGAAGGTATCTAGATATTTAGACATCTGTAGCTCGACCCTACCCAAAGAGTTGGTTACATATTGAACTTGTTTAATTTCTGTAATCGAAGAAGTATTATTGGGTTTCTCAGGAGTTTCGCTTTTACTATCGACTCTGTCCAGAACTACAAAAACAATCATTATTCTCATTTCTGTTGCATTGCGGACTAATTGTTTAATTTCGCTATGATTTTGGCAAATTCCATCTGACAAGATTATCATCAATTTCCACAATTCTTGATTTTTATTAGAGGAACCATTAATAAGATCGGAATCGAACATGCTTGTGGCAGTGGAAAGCAACATTTTAATGTCGGTAGTCTCATTATCAAATTTTAACTGCGATATTATCCTAGCACCATTTTCTAAATCTATCTGATTACCAAATGGTTGCAAAAGTTTCACGTCATCACCAAAGCTAACAACACTTAAGTCGCCGACCTCCAACAATTGCAGTGAATTTGTTAGTAAAGCAAGGGTTTCAAACGTCAATTTAACAGTATTTGAATTATGTGGATCATGATGTGAAGACTGATTACCATGCAGGGAAATCATGGATTTAGAATCATCAATTGCCAACATAACTTGATATTGACGTTTCATAGGTTTTGTCCTTCGAAGCCATATTTTGTCTTTTTTGTATTGTGAAGCGATGTAAGGAATTATCCTCTTCATATTAAGTCTTTTCCCTGTTCGATAGTCACCTCTCAAATGGCTAGACTGAGTTGGCTCTAGTATCAATCTCAATTGCTCACATAATCGCATTGAGTTTTCTTGACTTGATATTATGAACCCGTTCCATATGGTCATGTAGTCATTTTTATTATTCTGCAATGAATTCCAGTTTTTGGTAGCCAATTCCAATTCGGTATTAAGATCATCTAAATTAAAAGAATCAGAAGAATCACCATCCGTTATTTTAATATCGTCTCCCATATTTTGATCAAGATCTATAGAACTTTGAGGAGTGTCATCGGATGTTTCATTGGCAGAGCTCATTCTCTGAAAATTCATAGTGTGAAGGACATTTTCATTTTCACTCTTATTGGTTATTGCAGATTGGATTTCAGCTAGCTTTGCTTCATTTTTATTTTCCTTATCTACATCCTTAGAGCTAGATTTATTTAGTTCTTCGATAATTCTACTAAGTTCAGATAAATTAGTATTTTTTGATTCTGATGATTTTGAGGATTCATTATGGGTGGGTGATATATTTTCCTTAGTATCATCTGAGATTTCGTTTAATTGCTTTGGTTCTGAGATGGAGTCCTCTTGATAATTTTTTTCCTCTCTAATTTTTGATTGACCAACTTCGGCTTGATCGTCATTTTTTTCGTCAAGAGAACGAAGCTGATTTTTAGAAACTTCTTCATCAGTTCCTGCCATAGCAGTATTGTGAGAAACTTCATCTTCTCCGACGTGTTGATATTGAAGACTACTATCATTTAATTGTGGAGCATTTAAATTATCCTCACTTTGGCCACTCGTCTTATCAATTGAATCCATTTCCCTTTCAACAATGTTTAGCCTTTGCTCCCAGTTTTCCATTGTATCTGCTAAAGAACGAAGAGGATTATTTTTTTGTTCAAGTTCGCTTTCAATATTTTTTGGCTCAAGTTTTCCTGAGTTATCCATTTCATTAAGATTTAGATCCTGAACTTGTTGGTCTAAAGAAAGGGTGGAGAGCTGGTTTCCAGAATTATCTTTGCCGTTGTTGTAATTATTTTTTTCTGAGTCATCATCATCCACACTCTGGTTGCGATTTTCAAGCTCTGTAGAATCCTTACTGTCATTGGGAGTTGTTAAATCTTTGGTGTTTGAATTTGAATTTTCTGTATTTGGTTTTTTTGAATTATGAGAATCATTTTCCTCGTTGTGACCTAGATCTGTGCCAGATCCAAAAACCTGGGCGGTATCATTAATGTTGTCCTCCTGTAAAGAATGATTATTATCAGCACTATTTTCAATGTTTTTGGGATCATCTTCATTATCCTCATCCAAAGAGTTGTTAGTAGGCGAATTTTTTTCATCCTCTATATCGATCTCTTCAATATTTGAGGGTCTCTCGTTAATGTTCTCAGTAGATTTATCTTGGGGATCCTGTTCGATGTCATCTTCGTCGAGTTCCATTTGTTCATCCATATTCCCACCTTCAATAGAATCATCTTTATCTTTTTGAGCAGAGTCAGAAACATCCATTTTATCATCTCCGTTTTCCAAATCATTTTCAACTGCTTCGGAATCAGGATTATGAGAGTCCTCTTCACCGTTCTCCTGATTCTTGGGTCGATCCAAAGGATCGTTTATAGGCGATTCATCATCATCATATCCCAAATCCTCACCTTCATTATCATCATTTTTGCCTTTATCCAAGTTCAAATCATCTGGCAAATCCATCTGCTCAGAGATGTCATTTTCAACATCGGCAATTGGGAGACTAGCTCCAAGACCGTTAGGATCATGAGATTGATGATCATCCTGTTCTTCCCCATCTTGGCTATCTGTATCGGGTTGATCATCATCTTGTTCATTGTGTAAAGGATCTTTAGAAGCTTTCTCATTCTTATCAGGAAATTCCTTATTGTTTTTTGAATCGGTTTCAGGCTCGTTGCCTTTGTTATTATTAGGATCGATACCATCGTCCAAATCTTCCTTAGCAACCATCTCTTGATCTATGTTTCCCTTTTCAGCAGAGCCCGAGATTTGTTTTTCAGCCTTTTCAGATTTGCTAGGATCTTTAGAATCGCTACCATCATCGTCTGCCCACATTTTTTCATCAATTGCAGTTGGATCGGACAAATCAACATTTCCCAGCTGCTCATCCATTATATCATCATTTGTATCGCTTAAGCTATCATCAGAATCGTTATTATCCTCCAAATCAGCCTCTCCTATTTCACCATCAAAATCCGTCTCCATCTCGATTGATTCTTCATTTCTAGAGGGTTTCTTTTCATCCTGGTTTTGATTTTCATCTTTATCCTTTTGATTGGCACCTAACACCTGATCCTCATTTTCAATCTCGTCAGAAACGTTTTTAGCACCTTCGGTAGAACCTTCACCCATACCGGAGGCATCAGTCGTATCAAACTCCCTGTTTTTGTTATTCCCCGAATCGTCTACATCTTTATCATCCGAATCAACAAAATCTTCAATATTGGAGAGAGCGTCAGGAGATGCAAGACCTCGATTAAATATTGATGTTATTAATTGAGAGAATATTCTACTACATTTGGTTATTTGGTAATTCTGTTGTATCAAGGAGTTAAAGATGTGTTGAACAGTATAATGATATTGTTTGATTAGAGGTGTTAAACGTTTAGATATCAAAAACAAAAGATATTCTAATGGGGTGCTTTTGATTTCAAGGTTAGAACTTGAAATAGGGTTTTCAACTTCGTTTTTTTTCTTACATGCGTTATTAAAAATAGCACCAAAAGCTAAGCCCATCTCATTGCAGATATCAGAAATACACCTAGATATATATGCAACATTTGTGGATTTGGATAAATCCTCGAAAAATTCTGATCTAATCTTTATCTCATCGGAATACAAATCCCAATTATCTAAACCATAAACTTCAGTTAAATCTGATGAAATGTTTTTAATATGACTTAAATCTTCCCCGTGGGAAAGAGAGAAGTGGGTAAAGTAAGATGTCATCACACTGGTTTTACCATCAAACTTCTCAAAAGTTTTATAAATTTGTTGTAACGAAATGGTAATGGCGTTACCAAGGTTTGAAATCATGTCTATAGCTTTTCCCATATGGTCCTGAGGATTCAATGTCATCATAATGTCGGAGCTAAAAGGGTGTAGGTCAATGTTTGTTGTATGATCTTGACTTCCTTTTAAAGAATTGTTTTGAGAATTTTTCTCAAGCTCAGAATTATTCATAATTAATCTTGATTTTGAGTTTTCAGACATGACTGTTTCTATTATGGGGACTATGAAGTTTTTTATCCCGGGACACGAGTTAATAATTGAATTTAAATTAATTAGCAAATCCTGAAAATAGGATTCCCAGTCAATTAACATCGAAGAAACTCCACAAAAACCGCTAAAGGGCTGTTTAAATAAATCAGACCAATCACAATTTAATTCACTAAGTAGAATGCCAAATCCGCTCAAAGGAGAAATATTTGTCAATTTGCATTGCAAGGAAAATCTGTAATTTGCCGAATTAATAAGTAATTGATTATTTTGGGTTTTAGCCAGCAAGCTACTGAGAACTTCGAAAGCAGATTCTAATTCATTTTTGTTGTAGCTAATAAAGGATGTATTTTCTAGTGATTTCTCACTTGAAATCTCATATGTACCGCTACTATCGTCCCTAGAAAAATAAGAATTCTCCAAAAAACCATGGTCTTTAGTAAAACCGACTTTGCTTAAACTACTGATTACTAACTTCAAAGAAGATATAGACTGTAATAGAACCGCAACAATAGAATCTAATGAAGATTTTTTAGTTTCAAAATCTAATATTATTTCATCATTATCAATTTTAGAATGAGTATTTCCAGTAGAAACTGAAAATATAGTATTTTGGGCAATAACTTGTCTTTCAAACCCATTAATAGGAACAAATAATGAAATAATTTTGTTGAAATTAGTCATGTCATCAATAAGATTCTTCGTTGTTCTTCGTCCTTTTTTGACAATATTATTCCAGCTTAGCGAAAGACCAAAAAGTCTATCGATTTGTTGCTGGTTTATCTCATTTCTACCATTTATAGATTCGGCGCTCTGTTTTGAGGAATCTAAATAATATGCAGACCTGAAAGCTTGGTTTAAAAATGTTAGCTGCTCAAAATATTCCGAGTCTGATTGAGAAAGAAGGCATAAAGAGGCATGTGTGCTTTTCAAAATGAAATCTTCATTATTGGAAGAGATTTCATGAATGGATTTAATGTACTCTTCAGATTTTAGTAAGGATATATTTTCAATCTCATTGGAAAGATCGTATGATATGTTTTGCGCTACTTTTGAGTTAATGATTTCAGCTTTTGTATTTGGGTTAAGCCCAATTCTTTTAAGCTGTTTGATTGTATCAATTATTATCTTTTGCCTAAGCTGTTTTTGCTGAGACCAGAATGATCTAATAGACTTTTTTTGTATCTCTAATGCTTCCTTACTAGAAATTTCACCTTTCTCTGTATTTTCTTGATGAGAGTCATTTGAAACCATTAAAGATTTGACCTTGATAGTCCCTTTAGTTCTGGTGAAATTATTTTGCGCTGATTTACTTTTGAAATGCTTTTCACCTTTCAATTTTTGTGATTCATCGTAGGATTTCTTTTTTTCAAATTCTAGCAAGATATTCTCTGCCTTATTGAGCAATTCGGTTGGCGTTGAAAGGGTTTGGAAATAGCTTACATGTTCAGATAACGTAGATATGTATATCTCCAGGTTGTCGACTAATAAGCATTTTAATGTAGATTTGTCAAAAGAAAATTCAAAATCCAATTTTTTCACAGAAGCAAAGGATTCAAAAATTGAAGAAAAGAATAAATCTAAATTATTTGGTGATATTATGCTAGAAACAGTAATAGGGTTAGGAAATGGAGTTTTCCAGAAATTTTTCATATAGTTGTCTTTTGCAAAAGAGGAAGTAAGTTTTCTGTTTCTAACAGAAAACCATTTTTCAAAATCTATAAACTGATCTAGCTTAGTAATGTCATCTGAATACGATATTGTTTCATTATGGTATGTGAATAGCCTTTTAGGAACATTCAGCATCGTCAAACCATCCAAATTGCTACTCCCCTTGGATAAAGTTAATTCTGATTTTTCTATATAAGTAAGAGCAGACCATTTTTTAAAATTCCAATAGTTTTTTAGGTACTCCAAAAAAGAAACAAATTGGTCGTACTTTTTATCAGAGAATAATGATTTAATCTTTAATATATAAGAGTTTTCTCCTTTCGAATCCAATTCTGGACTTGAAAGCCCTAGTATAGAATAAATTAGTTCGAAAGCAGGAGCGTACTTTTCGAATTTTTTAAAGTTCAGTATATTGGTTTTAAGTTGGTAAGATAAGGACAGATTATAACAGTTTAGACATTGATTAAACTGACTATTACTAACGCCTATATAAGAAAATTCCTCCAAGGAATTTTTAAAACTAATAAAATGTGGAATATTGGAATTTATATTGTAAGATGAATCCTTTGAGTTTGTAGTTGCAATCATAGAATTTGATTTGATATGTTTTTCAATAACTGAATTAGTGGGAGTCAGTAAATAATCTCTCCACTTCCTTAAACATTTAGAAAGATGGGAATGGGTATTTTTAGCACTGATCTTAAGTGAAATTGGGTTTACGTCACTAAAACTGGAAATCTTGACAAACTGAGCAAGATCTTTAGTTATTGTTTCTTTAAAGGCGTTAATATCTGCATTCACAGAATAAGAAAATTGATCGTAATATGAAATAACATTACTCAATATTTCTGAAATAGAATCATTCATAATTTCTTTAGAAATTTTTAAGAATTGAAGGTTGGAATCAAGATTTTTGGGTATCGAGTGGGAGTTGATTTGTTCAAAAATCGTTTTAGCCAAAAACTCAAATTCAAAGCTGCGATGCTTTAGTAAATCCTTCAGAATTTTAAGACGAGAAGAAAACTCACCTACTGAGCATGTTTGTAAAAATCTGTCTGCTGCTCCAATTATATTTGATATTTCTTGAGGATTAGGTTTAGAAAAAGAGTGGATAACATCAAAGATAGGATGATTGGTCGAAAATTGATTGATATTGTTGGAAAAAATGGATTTATCAATGTTGAAGTTTTTATCTTTCACAATTATGGAATAAAGATCAAACCAATACTGATGAGATTCATTCATTCTATTATACTGTTCGAGTTCCACAAGAAGAGGCCATGAATACAACTCCAACTTTCTCCAATTAATTATCTGTCTGGTTATAATATCCAGTTGGATTTGGATAGATGTATCTTTGCTACTGTTGTAATTTTCCCAGTCCAATGCTTTTGTTAATAAAGTTTCAAGTCCGGTGAGTAATTTAGCAATAGGTGTTGATATTTTTAAACTTAAAATATTAACGCTAATGGATTTAATTTGTAACAAAACTGAGTGGTCAGAATATTGGCTTAACAGAAACTCGACCCTATCCAATAAAGGTCCAACAATTGAATTCAATATTTGGGCCTCCTTTTTATTGCTATGGTGATAAAAGTCGTATAGCCTTAATTTTTCTGAGTTAATTCCCAAAAGGGATAAAAGAGGGTTATTTTTATCCTCAATACGGAACTCATCTAAGGATTTAATACCATTTTTGGATCCAATTCCTAAATCTTTATGATTAATAGTAGCATAAGAGCCTTTTTGCTTGTCCTTTTTACCAGAAAGCATAGAAAGGGGTGGGCTTGATGAGGCATTGGTATAATTTAATATTTCGGAAAGAATTGCCACGTTGGATTGCGATAAATATTCATCGATATAAGAATCAAACTGAATGGGCGAAAATTCGCTGTAATCTATTGACTCAGGGGTTTCTGAGACCTTGCTGTTTTTATGCAAAGAAAAATATCTCCCACCCAATTCACTAGCTATTTGATAATTTTCTCTTAGCAAATCTATTAACAGATTTGAAATAGAGTCCAAATCTATATATGAGTTGGGGCAGTTGATATCAAATGAATTTTCTATATTGATATCTTTAATCTCATTCGAGCTAGGCTTTGAAAGTTTATAATGCTTAAATTCGTTCAGGGGAGATATGCATCGAGTAGGTTGATATGATGAATAGCTATTAATTTTATAGAATTTAAAAATCCAATTGTGGATTGAGAACATTTCGGTTAAAATATTCTCATTGAGAGAAGGAATTATAGAATTTCCAACATTTTCGAAATCCTCTCTATTTGGAATAATATTAATTTTGTCATCATTGAGCGAATCTTGATCTTGAAACAATTCAAAATGACTTTCATAACTTGGGAACCATTCATTAAACTCCTTTAACTTTTTCGCTTCGTCAGATATGTCTGCTACATCTTCTGAGGAATTGAATAGGGATTTTGATTTTATCTTATATGTGGCACCTAACTCTTCTTTTTGTTTTTTTCTCAATTTTTCCACTCTAGTCCATGTAATACATACTTCTTCATAAACCTTTCCAAGCATTACAAAAAGTGGTCTATTCATACTTTGATTAAGCAAAATTGATACAGAAATGCGTTTTAACAAGTTAAGTAGATATTTTAGATACAACGGATGCTCTCCTCCATCGAATCCTAGTTCTTTGTAATTATTCGGGGATGAATTTTTAATCTTTGATAAATTCGAAAATTCATTTTTTTGAGATTGAGATACATTCAAAACATGTTTAATTGATTTGCGTGTCGAGAATTTAAACAAAAAGTTTGACGTTACAATAGGCAAAAAAATTTCTTGTCGATCTTTGCATTGGTTATTAATAATAAGTGTATCATCTAAATATTTTGATTCCGCCAAATCTAATTTAGATATCCTAACCAATTTCATTGGAAACTCTACAATTTCTTTAGTCAATAATTTTGACATTGTTCCTGAAATTGAGTTGGGTAATAAATTGAAAGGATTGGATGCTAAAAGAACATTTTTAAATCCTATTCGAATATTATTTATTCTGTTTGCCCATAAAATTGTGACATCTCTAAAATTTATTCCGCATTTAAACATAATAGACTCTAATGACTGCTGCAGGCTTGAATCAAAATTCTCTAAATGATCTTTTATTTGGTAATAGGACCTGTAATATTTTAACGTATTTGGGTCCATCCCACAGCAGTCACTTTTAAGAGACTTATTCATGATGGACAAATCGTTTAATATTTTTGCCACTCTGTCTATATTTAAGAGACCATTTAGAGTTTTTTTGAAACTAGACCAAAGCTCGAAAAAGGTGAAATTTTCATTTGAATCAATATCTTTAGAATTCATAGCCATGTTTTGATTAATCCCTTCTCCAACCCATTCTTGTGTATTACTGGATCTATAAACAGATTTTTTTTGTGTTTCTTCGAAATCTTTGTTTTGAGCTATAATAATCTTTTCGGAATCAGAAGTTAGTTTCGAGTTTCCGTTGTAGGCAGATAAGAGGTTATACATGCGACTGGATACATACTCCAGGCTACCATTCCTCATAATAATATGGTTTAAATCCAAAAGGTGTTGAGTCTTAGATGCAGGATCTACAGGTTGGGATGGAAATAACCCTAATACAATAGACATATTCAGTAAAATGGATCCCTTGTGTAATGCAAATTTACATTCATTAGCTGATAAATCGAAATTATTTGAACAGGACCCGGTTTCAAGATTAGAAATCATCAAGTTTATAGACTCGCAAAAGCAAGAAACTGAGTCTATGAAAACCAATTTTTTGATAATACCGAAATTAGGCTCATTAAAGAGCAGTCTCGTATTTTTAGGATCAATATTGTTAAATTTGGATTTTTCAATCTCGACATAAACCATTGTACAATTTGAATTGAAATCAGAAACAATAGATCTTATGTTTACACACTGCTCATTACTATTACGGAATTCAGTAGAAAAGAAAGACTTCAACTTCAGCATTGATGAAACTAAAGAATAATGAGATTTTTGAAATACACCTGATTCAGTTTGATTATGCTCATCTAGATATCCCATTTTTGAGCTCATATATTCTGAGTCTTTAACTGATGAGTTTGAACTAACTAAAAAAGGATAGATTTTGAAGAAATCGTTAATATAACTTAAGTAGAAATCAGACATCGATGAAATGAAATATTGAAGCTTTAAATCATTAAAATGACCATGTTTTGAATTGTAAGAGGGTAACAATGAGTTTTCTTTTTTAAGATTATATCCTGGATGGGAATATTTTCCATAATCCATAACCTTGTATAGTAATTTTGCATAAAAATCTTTTATCAAAGATTCTGTGTATGAATAAGCCAATATTGGCGATTCTTCGTCTATATGCATAAAGTAATAAATCGATTGTGTATTTATAGACTGAAATTCTAAATCAACATTATTTGAAGGCAAAGGCCAACACCAATCAATGTATTCGGTTGAACTGTTTGTTACTAAATCTTTCAATCCTAATGAACTGGGGGAGTTGAAATATCCAGAGTTATTAGCGGAAACAACCATTACTTGATTATCGATCAAAGAATCTTCAGATAAATTAGCAAATAGTTGTAAATTAAACTCTTTCGAATGAAATTTTCTATTAATTAAAATATCGTTTCCATAAAATATGATATCAGCTTCAAGACTTATCAGTGATAACAAGTATTTATCTAGAATAGTGTAGATTGTATCTTCGATTTCGGATAAATTAGTTTCGTTTAATAATAAATGAGATAAGATGTCTAGTATCCAACTAAGTCTGATCGTGCAAGATATATCCATAGCAGAATTAAAAATGGGACCCTGTAATACTTCAGTGGCAGAAAGATCTTCTCTTTTAAAACCACCAATCCCTTCAATTTTCGGATCAGTGATGTTGGGATAATCTTGGACATTATAATAAAAATATTTTGGGAAAAATAATTTTAATATTTCTTTCTTTATGGGCGGTTTAAAGGAAAATAGTTCTTTTAACCTTCTTATTGACGCAATACAAGAAGATAGGAAATCGTGATCCCATTTACGCCCTGTTGGGTTTAAAATTTTAAATATTGAGAATGACCCAACCAAATTCAAAACCTCTCTGTTTTTTTTTAAATCATCAATTTTATCTAATAATGGGATTGGGTTAAATAGAACGAATTTAGAGTTTAAAGATTCAAACAGAACTTTTATGAGATAATCAGTTTCATGCTGTTTCGGTACTGAATCGATAGTGGCTAAATTATAATTACTTTCTGGATGTTCTTTTAAGAAAATATTATCGACACTGACATAATTCGATGTCGTGGAGTCGATTTTTTTGACATTATAAATTTTTTCGAGAGAAGAAGCTAGATTAAATAGTTGATTTATTATAATTGATGTATCTTGATTGGATTCTGGTTCCTGAATAGTGGTTTCTTTAGTAACAATATACAATGTAGCTAATGCCTGTAAAACGTTATCAGAATCGCGGATTATTGAAGAGAATTTCAGGTCGTCTAAAACAGAGTTAAACAAATTTTTGGAAATATTAAAAGCTTGCATGTGTGACAAAATATTAACCAATCTGAGTTCAAGAAGTTTTAAATCAAAGGTGGGAAGTGTAGAAGGGTGCTGTAAGCTCCAAATCATTCTGGTTATCGAATTACTGTTTATCTCCAAACTATTTGAAATTGACAATATAACATTACCAAGATCTTTAACTGAGTTAGAGAAATTGGAGTTAGAAAGTAGGTTGTTTGATTCAAACATGTTTAAATTGTTCATCAGCGGTAGGTAATCGTCAAAATTTGAAAGAAAGGTATCAAAATTATAGAAATAACTGTCATAAAGCTTGGGTTCATTCAAAATATTGAAAAATATTTCAAAAGAACTGGAAATTTTTTCAGCATACACAGATATCTTTCCTATATCTAATTCAGATGATTGAGATAAATCAAAACAATCGTAAAACATGCTGGAAAAATCCACAATCTCATTTAGATGGAGTACTAATTCCTCCCAGCCCCCTCGCAATTTTCCCGATAAGTAATCTTTAATCAAAAAATTATCAGGATCACAATACATATTGAAATCAGAATTCGTGGTTAATGAAACATTATAGCAATCAATCGAGTTTAGTATGAGTGATAGTAAATTTTGGGTTAAACTTTTGATTGAATCAATCAAAGGGAATACAAACTGTAAGCAAGGATGGGATAACATTTCCAATGTGACTTGGGATCCTTCAGATTCAGTGAATTTATAGGCCATATGATAGTGTTTTATTGGTCTAAGTCTGTTGGATTCATAATTAATATTTTCAGGGAAGTTGTTATCGACACCCTGAAAATTGGTTAAATTTGAAGATTTTCTGGTTTTATCCAAAAAAAATAAGCTATTAACATAAAATTCGATTATGTGAGGAAATACATCATTCAACTCAACTGCATTCTTCAATGTCGCGTAATTATATAAGTGAAAGACAATAGAGCCAATATCAAATCTTTCTTTTTCGACATTGGCTGAATTTGGAAGATTAGAAAAGTTATTTAAGCTATATTCAAGCTCGTTTTTAAATATTAGCAACGTCCGATTTACTAAATCATAGGACTCCGGAACTAATGACGAATCAATAGGAAACGAGGAAATAAAGTCTTCTGACAATTCTACATTGCACAGTGTATATACAATTCTACGCAGCTTTAAAGCTTTTATTTGAGTTAAATCGGAAAATGTATCGTCTTTAAACAAGTATTTCAAACTTAAGTTTTCAAAGGAATTTCGTGCTTTTTTTCTTAAATCCAATTGATAAAGAGAAGATTTAGAATCGCTATTTTTAAGATCATTAGAAAAAGGACAACCATTTATGATAAACTTGGAGTTCAAGGGCATATATCTTATTAATAGATATAAAATCACTCTACTGAAGTTAAAGGAAATATCACTAGTGCTACCAAATTTAACCTCGTCATTTGCATCATGTTCTGGCATATTGATTAATCTTAAAGATAGATTTTCATATTTGGCCATTGAATCTATCTGAAATAGAAAGTCCATTAATAATGAATACACGTTGGTAGATTCAGCTCGTGAATAATCTGAAGTTAATGGAACTATATCTGATCCATAATAATAAATCAGCCAACAAATCAAATCATTAGAATATGATGAGAGAAGCGATAGGGTTTCGTCAATTGATTTCACCCTAAATTCTGACGAGTTTAATTGGTTAATTTGACCCAAAATGGTGATAATTTTGCCAAACATAGAATCTTTGGGTAAGATTTCCTTAATAGATTCCTGGATCCCAATTTTATCTGATAGAGTATGTGAAAAGTTATGACAAACCTTATCTAATAATAAAACACAGGACCCCCTTTGAATCCTTTCAGCCACTAATGAACACAATTGAGAGAATGGTCTAAGCACTGAAGAGATAATGTAATGGTTTTTAATTTTGGAAGAATCGTCTTTTTGTGGAGATAGAAAATCTATAGCACCATTTAAATTGAATCCCGAATTATTGCAAGCGATAGAGAATATTATTGTTATTAAACTAATGTCAGATAGATTGTGCAACCTGGCTATTTGGATGAAATCGATTATGGAAGGAATTTTTTTAATTTGATTAAATATGATACATTCGATATTGCTTTTTTTTGGCAAACTCATATCTATTTCCTTGTCCATATTGGTTTTACAAGCATGTGAACTGGTCGAATATGAGAGGTGGGATAATGACAATGAATGATCTGGAGAAGATTCTTTTGATATCTTACAATCGTCTTGGGTAAACAAAAGTTTGGATTCATCTAGTGTTGGGATAATGAAAATTTCAGTCCCTCTATTTCTCATGGCTCTAGACAGCTCGCCATATTTTGGATCCACAGTCAATATTATTCTGAAATTCTTGTGCTTCTTAATAGTTCTGACTCTTTCTTCTCCATTTTCATCAACAACCAAACCGCATTCTCCAAGAGTTAGAACGCCATTAGGCTCAAGTAATCCATTAAGTCTATCCAATACTGAAGGACTGCATAAATTAGCCTTGTCTATTAGCAGCCAATGGCCATTTTCTAGAGCCTCTATTAGCACTCCGTCAACAAATTCAAACCTCCCTAGTACACCGTCGTTAGTGAGCTTAGAATAGTCTTCTACTTTAGACTTTAGAGAATCGATCTTTTTATTTAATGATGATTCATAATTACTCAACAACTTAACAAAACTTATTCTTTCAGATTCCAAAATTCTATCAGAATCAGTCTGAAATAAATTGGCTATCTTCTGAATAAGACCGTTTGAAATATAATTATCTAGAAAATCTATCAATAGAATTATCTTATTTATTTCCATGTTAGAAGAATCAGCCGAATTAATTAGAGATGACAGGGCGCAGGACAAATTAATAGAAATCTCTAAGAAGAGACTGTAGTTTAACTCTGTTTTTCCTGAAATTATATTAAAATCATAAATCGATTTTTTTTCGAGAATTAAATTCGATTCAGAATCTAATTCCATCCGATCATTATCGCAAGAAACTGAGCCATTATTAGTTCGGTTTTGATTAGTAAAATTTGTATTATTCGCACTTTTTGAACCAATTAAAAGTAGATATAGAACATCTGAGACTAAATCTTTAGCTGAGCTTAATAATATATTCCAATGTCTCTGTAAATCAATCTTTTCAAAACCACCCAGAAGTTCAAGTGTGTCAACTGAACTATTCATTGAGAAATGTAATAGTTTATTACCAGTAGCCTTTGCCAGATATTGAACTACACTAGACTTACCCACACCACTTGGACCAACTAATATAGCCATCCATTCCATTTTTATACAGTGAATAAGACTGGAAAGAACCTGGAGATCATAACCTAACAATGTCAAATTATCTGAGTATGAAGAAATGTTATCTCTTATTCCAGTTCCATCTATTTTTAACTGATCCAAAACATCGCCAGATTTATTTATTTTTACATCCTTGCTTCTAGAAATGAGAGCACCTCCAATTTGCAAACTGTCGGGGCTTATTATTGTGGATGGATAATCTTGGTTCTTTCGACTAAGTATACACATTTGAAACTCTTCATCAGAACTTCCAAAAACCTGGTTGACTAATTTCCACATCTCATCTCTATCTCTTTTAGATCTCAATCTATCAACATAAATAAGTTTGATAAATTGTATTAGTTGATCTAAACTAATCGGATATGAGTATTTGGACGATGATCTGCTGTATTTTGTTGTAATATCCAACCACCTATAAATGTCTCTGAGGTTAAATTCCCAAGGAGATCCGGTTATTGCAAAAGATCTTTCAATAATCACCTTTTCATGAACCAAAGAATTAAACTTTAATATTTTGGAAATTAAGTCTTCATTCACTCGATACTTTGAAGAAGCGAATCTAGAGGAACAAATAATGTGCATATCCTCTTCATTTAGCTCCTCCATAAATATCTGGGTGAATCTACTTAGAAAAGATCTGGGTAATCCCTTACGACCTCCACCTTGAGTCACGGGGTTTTGTGCCGCGAAAAGGAAAAAGTTTGGGTGTCGATAAAATTCCTTTCCAAGTTCGCTTATGTAAACGCTACCACGATGATCCAAGCAGGAATTAAGCCCCTCCAAAACGCTTTGAGTAGCTAAATTTATTTCATCGAGAAGAACCCAATGGCCATTTTGCATGGCCTTTAAAAATGGTGCATCACGCCACTCAAACTGACCCATTTTTCCATTTTCTACAGGAAGGTCAGTTCCAAAAAGATCCGCTAAATCGGTTTGGTCAGACAAATTTATTCTCTCAAGCTTAATGCCACAATGTTTAGAAAGTGCTTCTACTAAAGTTGTTTTTCCTACTCCAGGACTTCCTTCCAATAGCAATGGCTTTTTGATCTGCATCCCTCGGAGCAATTTAACCAAGTTATCAAAGCTTGTTGGTGCTTTAAATGTAAAATTACTATCATCCTCAAAGTTAGGGGAAAATGCTGAGTGTAAATCAATGTAAAATGGTGAAACCCCAGTTTTGATTACAGAGCCGCTACCATCCTTGTAGTATTTTAAAAATGAATCCCATGGGCTCTCGCCTTCTCCTCGGTCCTTCATTAATCTAATCAAAAACTGTGAACTAAGAATTCCTAAATAGTTATCAATTCTCCTATCTGATAGGTTCCCGGAATGCTTTTTTTCAATAAACAGTTGATCTAAAGAAACTCCAGATATTTTAATCAATTGCTCGACGAAGAATGACTTAATTTCTTGTTTCTTATTCTGGGTTTGGTTGTCAAACAATTTGTACTGAGGGACTTTTATTGAACTGAGGATATTCGAGGAAAGACCCCTAATTGAACCATGGGATCCCAAACCATCCAACACAACTAAGCATCCACCATGGACTATAGAAAAACTTAAATCCATCATGCCTAATGTCTTCGAAATGAAATCAGCCCAGGACAAATATTCCCTTAAAGATAAAATTGACATCAGGTTAAAGTTAGAGTCTTCTCCTAAATTAAACAGGTTCTCAGCCTGAGATTCATGAATGGTTTCAGCCAATATAAGTTCGATATCGTTGATACCTTTTTGAATATGATTGAGGCTAACAAAATCTGTGAACCATTGAGCAAAAGAAACGATTATACAAGCAACAGACTTTGATGTGAAATTTAAAGCATTTTGGCCAGGATCATTTCTGTTAATATTATCCATCCTTTTTGCCAATATTTCAATGAGATCATTTTTGTTTGTTACACTAGGCACCCAAAGCTCTACAAATCGGTTTCTTAATGCTGGACTCAATTCCCTTTTTCCATAATCCCCGCCAGGATTCATAGTAGCCATGAATTCGAACCCAGACCTAGCAACCAAGTAATCGCTGCCCCCTTGCAGCTTATCTTTATCATCAACGTTTTTTTCTGCCACTAGCAAGGTTCTAGAAGGCTCTAAAACGCTATTTAATCTTTCTAAAACAGAGTCATCTGCTAAGGATATTTCATCTAATAAGAAAAGTGACCCAGTCTTCATAGCGTCAATTAAAGGACCATCCATCCATTCGAATAAAACATTGCTTTTTTGGTAGAATGCTACTGAAGCAGTCGCAAACTCGAAGATCTTTTTTGAATAATCCGTATTTTTGAAAATATGAACAAAAGGATTATTGTTATCTAATACAAAGTTTGTCAATAGCTGGAAAAAACCAGGACCACTATCATCAGAAGAAACTATTTCAATAGGATCAACTTCTGAAAAATTCTGTAAATATTTAAATATCTTGTTTATCCAAGATTCTTCGAAGCATTTAGAAGAGTATTCTGATTCCTGAAAATCAGGGCTCATAAATATCCTTAGATCCAATTTAATTAGACTCTTTATGAACATGGAGGCAGATTGGTAGGCCTCTTTATAATATTCGTTTCTATTTCTTACTGGGCGTTGACCTCCTAAAAGATCTGAAGTCTCAGTGTTTTGATGGCAGTTTACACTATACAGTTTTGTTTTCCTTGAAATAGACATTAACTCACAAACAGTAGTTTTACCACATCCAGTATCACCGACCAATAGTATTGGATCATTGGTTTTTAAGCAAAATGAACACAGAATGAAAAGTCTCCTCATTGAAAAGGTCCACACAATATTATTAACCAAATCTGGATGCGAATCACCGTTGTTCATCAAATTGACATAATCATCCAGGGATTTCAAAGCTTCGAAAGAGTACAGCTTTTCAGGAGATATTTTAGTTTTAAAAACCTGTTCGATTACCATTTTAACTTGTGCTTTCTCAGGAGTTTTTCTTACTCTTTCAGCAAGAAGCATATATCCAACTTCAGAAAGCTCTTGATATGTGGTTGCCCCATGGTTTGCCCATCTAAAAAGATCTCTCAAAGTAATGTAGCCACTTTGTGCTTCAAACATTCTAGATTGAGATCTCAATTCAGAAAGTCTCGAAAATACTTCAACAAGTTTTTTAGAATGCGAAGGGGCAATGCTGCATCTTTTAGTAAGAACTAAGTCCAATTCGTTTCTTGGCATGGATTCGAAATGTAATTCCAAAAACCTGTTTCTAAAAGCTCGGGATAGATGCTTTCTACCTCCATATAATCCTGCCGGGTTTTGGGTAGCAAAGAGTCTGAAATGATCGTGTGGTTTTACCACTTCGGAGGTTTCTGGTATAAAAAGCTCTCTGTTGTCGTCCAAAAGTCGATTGAGAGCCTCCAAAACATCGCTAGGAGCTAAATTAAGCTCATCCAATACAAGCCAATGACCATATCTTAATGCTCTCACTAAAACACCATCTTGAAAAACTAACTTTCCATTCTTAGATACATATGAACCAATATATTCCTGTAAATCGGTATGCTCGTGATTGTTTACTCTCACGAACTTGTGATTGGTTTTATTAGCAAGATATTCAACCATGCTGGTTTTTCCTGCAGAAGTAGGGCCTTGGATTAATATTGGGTATTCTCCGCACATTACAGCCCTAGCCAAAGCATTCAAGTTTTCGGTTACAGACTCGGTTAATACATATTTGTCGGAATCATCATTAATGTTATAACTACTTGAATCGGATAAATTAGCCCCCGATTTTAGCCAAAAAGAGCCAAATAAGACATATTCATCTTTCAAATCAGCACTCGAACTATTACTTTGAACTTTCAATGTTTTATTAGGAGATTGAGTGATTCTAGATAGCAATTTTCTGATGGCAGAAGGCTTTTGATCCCCAAAAATGTATTTAACCAGCTCCTTATTAAGTAGCTTCCTACTGTTAATATCTAGTTGAGTTGCAAACGTCATATAAAACCCTTCGTAGAGAGCTCGTTCCAAAGAAAAAACTGAAACATTGTTAACTGCAAATGAAAGGGCTCTAGTTAAAGTTCTTAAACTGTAATTTGGTTTCTGCTGAGCCCCATCTACAATTCTATGTTGTTCGGAAAACTCTCTCGCTGCTCTGTAGAAATTTTTTATATTTATTAAGATATTTTTGTTGGAAGACTTCACTATCTTCTCCAAATATCTTTCAATCAAATATATAAGATCCGAGTCATTTCTGTCAGGTGGGTGAACGAAATATTCGCTGAATCTACTTCTTAATCCTGGGGGCAAAGACTTTTTTCCGACGTCAGTTGCAGGATTCATGCATGCAAATAGTCTAAAATTAGGATGTCTTTTAATTGGATTTACATCTCCGCGGTCGTGGAGTAAAATTGAACCATCCATATCCTGTAGTAAACCGCTTAGACTATCCAGAGTTTCTGGGGCAGCTAAATTTACCTCATCTAATAAAATCCAAGATCCTTCTTTAACAGCCTTGACAAGCAAACCCTCCGTGTAAGAAAAAACCATAGAGTTGGATTCTCCATCAGTCACCTGCAACATGAACTTGTTAGATAAACTCTGAAATTCTTCCCAGTCAGCTAAATTATTTTTGAACTCCGAAATCTCAGACTCTAACAAAATTCTATCTGATTTGATGCTAGAAGATGAAATACTGGTTTTCAGCTTTTTGTTTTGACTTTGAGGAGATGTCTCTTTCAGTTTTTCGTTTAATCTTTGACTTTTTTTCTTGTTTGCTTGGTTTGCCATTTTTGAAGATTCTACAAACAATTTAGCGAGTCGAAGCCAATTTTGTTTTGCAAAAGCCAATCTTACCGCGTCAAGAAATGCTGAGTTTCTCTTTACAGAAAATGTTTTACTGAAGAGTGCATCGAACTTTTCTTTAAGAGGAACAGCAACAGCTCTAGTATCAATGGGTTTGAATCCGCCTAAAAGATCAGATGAATCGCTCTGCTGGGATAAATTGATTACTGAAAGATTTTGATTAAGGAGGTCTGCAACGTATTGAACTACAGTAGTCTTACCAGTACCAGTCTCTCCTGGAAGAAGAACTGGCTCATTCAATTCCACAGATAAAGATATTTTTTCCATCAAATTCTTAGCGTGATCAGTTAATGCAAATGGACGACGACTCCTATTTTGAAGCGAATTAATTAGATCTTTTTCAGACAAATTAACATCTGAATTTAAATCTCTACCTTCCCCTTTAATTTCTAAGGAAGATCGCCCGATGTGAATATAATCTAAATCCAATGAGATTAAAGGAACATTTTTTTCCAAATAATAAGATACACGCTCTTTTGTGAGCCCTAATACAGACCCAATGTAATATGCTCTATATGAATAAACATCGGAGTTTGATTCCGAGCCTATAAAACAATCGACAGCTTCAATAAAAATTAAATACTTTCCATCAGCACTGTTGAACAGTTCGTCAGATGTGTTATAAACTTGTGATTTAGACAATTGATAACTAACGTGATAGCACCATTTCAAAAAATCCCTAGTGTTAAGACTTCTGGAATTAGTGCTAAAAAGCTGAACAGAAGAACCAGAATCGACCGAAAACATAGAAGTCTTATTCGATAGGCTATCTCTGATTTTTTTAAAACAATCTACCATTTTTTTGCTTATTGAATCAATGTTTGGATATTTTGAAGATGATATTATCGAAAGTTCTGATAGACTCATTGAGGAAACTCCAACTCTATTCCAGCATCCGTTTGAGGCTATTCCATTTCCACTTGACATAATTGCTTCTTTAGCTTGTTCAGGTTTTATCAGGCCAAATGATTCAGTGATTGGTTTAATATCCATAGATGAATCGTACGATTCTTGGATAAAAGAAGTAGTTCTTGTGGCTATAAGCTGAAAATGATTATGGGCTTTTATTCTTTCACCCCTATTCGCGATAAACAGCTCCCTTGATTCAAGCAGGGGCAATAATATGTTGACCACTTCTGAAGATGCTGAATCTATATCTTCTATTAGCACCCAATGACCCTTGGTAACAGCAATGGTCAAAACACCTGGCTGCCAATCAAAATCACCTTGTTTAGACCCTGAAACATAAGTTCCTAATAAAACTTTGGGATCAGTTTGATCCCCTAAATGTACCGTTATTAATTCATTTCCAGTTAATCTAGCAGCTTCTTCTACCATGGTAGTTTTACCACAGCCACTAACTCCGCTTATTAGAACTGGTTGATGAAGAGAAATTGCCAGTGCCAATTCTCTCAGAGAATCTTTAAATGTCTGAGTCCCCACCAAATTTTTATTACCAATGGTGTGTGTATAAGAAATAAAATTTTCTTCATTTTCTATTTTTTTGAATCTTGGTAAAAGAACACCAAAAACATTAACTACATAATAGCATAAATCTTCTTCTTCGATCCACCTTTTTTTTTCACAGTCTTCGTATTTTTTTTTGTAATCGCTAGCAATAGAATCAAAAATCTGGCCATCGTTGAAAATTTTGTTGTGATCTAACAAACTTTTACTTTGCTCAGAAGTACGTAGGGTTTCATTTCTAAAAAAACAAAGACGAATGTTTTCTAAATCAGATCTTTCTAAGATATAACCAAGGTTTTTAGATAAATTTGTGTTATGGTAGTCGACTACCCAAATCTCTTCTAGTTTTCTCAAGTCTATTTCATTCATAGTATGAATTATACCTAGGCATTGACAAGCCAAAAATCGTATAGGATAGCTAGGGCTTTTTAAAAATGAATATGCAAAATGATCGTCAGGAGAAAGTCGAGTCGATGAAAACAACTGGTCTTTTTCATTGGAATTAGCATTTGGTTTGATGAATTTATGAAGGCGATAAAAAATTAATAATTTGATTAGCTCTATTGAAGAACCTGGATTTATGGATCTAAAATCACCAAAAATTGTTTTTCTAGTTGAAAAAAACTCCTCTGCAATGGGTGATAGTTGTGGAAAAGAGTTTAATAAAACTCCTAAAATATACTCAACACAAAAATCGAAATTTTGTAAATTTGTTTCCTCTCGTAAATCATTGAAAAAAAACTGAGAGATTGACTTTTTTGTATCAGGAGAGATTAATCTGCAAGCCAAATCTATCAAAATGGGGCTAAATAAATTAGCCAGTTTAAGTATTAGACCCGAACCATTCTTGATAGGATTGAAAATAGTTTGTAAATTATTCGTTTGGTCTTGATTAAGGCCATTTCCTGCTATCTCATACTCATTGATAGCGTTTTCTAAAATGGAAATGGGTTCTATTAAAAGCAATGATGTCATGAAATTTAATTTTTGTGAAGTTGAAGTCGATAATTGATTTGACTTCTGGTTTAAATCGGCCTCAGATCTTTTGAACTTTTTGTTATTTGGCACTTCCTCACCCACATTGCATGAAAATTCTTTACTAATCTTACTACTCCTATCAAAAACATTCTCCATATATTGCCTGTTTACGATTGAATTTGAATTTGCAAAAACTGAGACATATTCTAACGATTTATCCAAAGCTTTTGGCAAATCAATGCTAAATGGATCGATTAAGTCTAACTCAAATCTGAAGATAGGGCTATTTTCAACCTCTGTAGAGCTTTCGTCGGACATCTCTATTCAGAATAGAATGTGGTTGGGAATTATTTTAATATATATAAGGCTACAAATATGTAAGCTCTATAAACAGAACAAAACTGGTAAGTTTAAGGAATCAGTACTATTAAAAATTTAATTTAATATAATAAGATATGTTTCTTCAGTGAATAATTTGATCCTTGAGGGTAATTCAATTTAGTAAGAAATAAAGGTAACGGGAACTAATATTCTTATTAATAAAGATAAACGTTTTTGACCTCTGCCACTGCATATAATCCTAAAGTATCAAAAAAAATTTGTATAAAAATTTTTCGGAAAAAAACGCGCATCATGCACCCAATAGAACTTTAGTAAATTAAAGCGAATCTAAAATGATAGCTTCTATATGGTCAGTTGATACATATTAAGCTTTTTTCAGTATAAAATTTTAATTTTTTTACTTTTTTTTTGCTATATTCCACTCAAAAAAAGTATTTTTTGATTACCAAATACTAATTCCCAATTTATTCCCTTTAAGATCTGGGATAGGAAACTAAACAACATTTTATAGAAAATGAAAATCGGGATAAAAAAATTTATTGGTAAACCATTGGTTAAAACTAACACATTCATAAATATTTCGATTTACTTTTTAACCAAAACATTCAAACAAATCGTTTACATGAAAAGGGTATTGGGTGCATATCTGGTGGTAAATCCTATTGATTCAGCCTTTTCAAGATCCGTTTACAAAAACGACAAGCAATTTTTCGGCAAAAGGCTATTTCAATTTCAAATTCGCTACAATAATTTGATATTATTTATTTACTGCCAAATAGGAACCTTCATATTTCACAAATAGAAGCACAATACACCTTCGATCCCACAAAGGAATAACCAACCATATGCAGTAAATAAATTAATTATTACTCAGAGAAAAGCCCCTAAGAGTGAAATACCTTGCCGAAGTTTAGGGGCTTAATAGTGTACTTTTCGAAGTACACTAGACCAAAATTTCACACAGCGTTGTACTACTCTTGGTTGGGAATAGTGGAGACAGCGCACAGCGATTCGGAGGACAAAGATTCAGAGGAGGACCATCTAGAAACAGGAGGAACCGATCGTTTAGCATAGCTGGGACATAGTCTAGTGCACAAGTCCAGCGTTCGACGGTTAGACAAATCTCAGCGTCTAACAGCTATTTGTAGGAAAGCCATGTTGGTCAATCCCACGTTTGGGTAGGAGCCTAATTTTATTAATCCTGTTAGAATTAGGCTCTGACTAGGAGCTCAGTAGATTCAATGAACTATTGTTCGTTGACTAAGAGCTTAATTCTTGACTGTACGTAACCTCAGTCATAAACCCACTTGAAGCAACGCCGGGGGGGGTCTTTCGGTTGGTAGATTGCACCCTTTTTCCTTAGGTACGCAGCCGGCAGTCCGACAGAGGAGCTTGTTGTAGTTAGGATAATAATCTTTTCTATACGTCTTTTTCTTTTTTTCAAATTTTTTTAGTATAGTTTTTAATGACGTTATCTTACAATAAAATTCCGTGATACAAAAAAAAAAAATTACTCAGAGAAAATTTATGGCAAATTTAATACCTACTTAATTTATCCCTTTGCTATGGGATTTTGTTTAAGTTTTATCCCCAAATAATGTTTAATCGGTGTAATTATAAAATTCTATATAAAGAAAAAATGTATCTATTAATCGATAATTATTTCTTTGGCCAAATAGGGCCATAAAAACGCTTTTAATAAAACTTAAATATTCATTTTGATACATTAAAAAAAACGCTGAAAGTAATTTGATTTCTTGGGTAAATAACTGTTATTGAAAATTTTATTTTAAACATATATTATTTGTGAAATATCATATCTACCTGTGAAAATGAATTTCTATAATAAATACCGTGAAATTTTCTGAAATTTTTTAATTTTTTCGATGTAAAAAAGACCCCATCTTTTAATACAATAAATCTTTTGGTTAAAAGATGGTGATTTGGGAGGAAATTTTTCATCTTAGCTATTTTACTGTTGAAGTTTTAAATTTGCTATTACTACTAAATAAACTTTTTGTTATAGGTTCTTTAAAGATTTTATAAATGTTATATTTATAAGCTGAGGCTTTATCATTTGGATTTGCTAGTAAACACACATCCACCTTTTAAATATGTTTAGATGGAAACTTAATGATTTTTAAAAGCTGCACCTTTATTTTGAAATTTTTTTATCTATTTATTCTTGAATTTTTATTTATTTAATTTTTTATTAAAAGCTACGATATGATAGCGATATCAGCTCCATCTGCCAAAATTTTAAAAAAAATTCTACAGGTAAAAAACTCTCTTTCACTTGTAATTCGATGAAAAATGGTTGGTTTTTTTTAAAAAAAAATCGATTATATCTTGTAGAAACTTTATTTTAATGAAATTCGAAATATATCAGTGATCATCTTATACTGATCTTATTTAATCATCCCAATTAATTTTATATATTTGAGAAATCGAAAAAAAAAAAATAGCAAATATAATTGGACATGTATCTTGGTATGTATTAATTTATTATCTTACAAATCATTTGATTTAATATAAATCATAGGAAATAGTACAAAATATATATTTGCAACATTAATTTTTTTAATTTTTACCATAATAATATTTAATAAAAGCGTTTAATTATTTCAAATAATTTCTAAAAAAATCTACAATTGAGATTCAGTTTTTGAAAAAAATTAGAATAGAAACCATGATATAGGCAAATATGGATTATTTTTTATTTTAAAATCAGATCTTATGCAAATTTAATCTGTTAATTTTCAAAACTGCCATAGTAGTATAAAATTAATGCTAACACTACTGTAAATCGATAAAATCTATTTTAATAAAAAGCCCCTTTTTATGACACTTATTATAATTAGACATCTTTCCTTTTATAAAAAATTTTACTTAAAAAATTTATAAGTTTTATATACTTTTTTCAAAAAAAAAATGTTAAAAAATCCTATCTCATCTATATTTTCTTTATAGAGTCTTCAGGCCCACTTTATATATTTCCAAGGCTTTAACTCTCTAATTATTTCTTTTTTGATTTTTATAATTTTATTTTGACGTAAACTTCATTAAAAAATTATTCTAAAAAAGTATCTAAAAAATAAAAATAACTGTAGGAAATAACAATATTTTAACTAAAATGAGCTCCCCTGGCTGACCATGGACTCTTGCTACGGGAAACTCTATACTTACGTAAATTGATTTTCATCTAAGACAATACGAAACTTTTTTTTGAAATAATAATATCGTTTTTTTACCCTTAATACTATAACTGTTTATTTAATTTGATAAATAAATGTATCAAGCCCTTTTTCAGAGGCACGGATTTAACTTTTATTGTAATAATAAATTAAATATGATTTTTTTGTAATCTTATTTTTCCATTACTTGTTTTTTTTATACTTCAATTCTATCAAATAGTGAAACGAAATTTTCGCGAAAACAATAGGTGCATATTTCAAATCGATTTGTGCTTATTTTTTAGGGTTATGGGGGTGTATATAATACCAATAAATTTTTTATATATAATAAATTATAACTATTAATGACCATTTTAAAGGCTTCCTAAATTTTTTAAAATTAAAATAGTTAAATAAGATTAAATAAAAACCATCTGGTTATATATATAACAAGCTTAAAATATACTTTATAAATGAGAATATTTTTTTGATCCCGTAAAAGTATTATACGTAGTTTTAGTATGAATAAAAAATAAAGTCATAAAATTTGTGCTCTCCAGTTTTTTTTTTCTAAGAATAAAAATAATTTCAAATTTTCTACAATAAACTGGATAAAAGACATCTCTTTATTAATTTTTTTTCTTTAAACTTTTAATCATAAATATAAAGTGTATTTGTTAATTTTTAACAAAAAGCTTTATAATATGTAAAAAAACTTAATAAAACCCTCAAATTTATGTTTTCTCCTAAAAAATTCTATTTATAGAAAGAAGATTTTTTACAAATTTTTATATATTTTTATATATTTTTTTCCACCGATTTATTAGTAATGGATATATAACTCTTATAAATCAAATGGTTGAAATATAAAACTAATATAATAAAATTAAAATAATAAAATAATAAACATTTCTCTGATTTTATGGTAAAATAAAACCATAATAAACTTATCGATTTTTTTTAGTATAAAATACTTACTTTTTAATTTTTTAAAAAAAAAGAAATTATGATTTATTTTTCTAGAAATATATTGCGTATAAAATTTTAAGTTTTTTATAAATTTATTTATGAATCTAATTTAATAAATATTTAAATTATAATAATTTAAAATTAGTTAAAAAAAATTCCCTCGAAGTCTGGAAAAGTGAAAAAATCTGGAAATTTCATCAGATTCTGGAAAAAACCCTAGAATCTAATTTTCACCAGTCATTTTTGACCACTAATTTCGACAATTTTTTCAAAATAATCTTAGATTGTGATAGTTGAAATTTATAGATTTCAATTCATTTGTATATTTTATACTCGAAAACGGACCAATGAATCGTTTAAATGTATTTGATAACAGAGAGCCACCAAAATAATATTAATCTTTTCTTTTTTATAATATAGTATAAGATATTTAGATATTGAGATAACTTCAAAAAAAAAAATAACAGGAATATCATTTATATTTAAAATAAGAGTACTTTGATGTTTATCCTTTTTGGAAAACCGAGTTTTTTTATGATTATCATCATTGAAATATGAATAATTGGAATGATTAACATTTTAATGTTGAGAATAAAGATGGTCTTATTAAAATGTGGAACATAAAGAAGGCTAATATTTTAAAGGAATACAATTTTATCTATTATTACTGAAAAAAAAATATTCTGGTTGTACCGAGTTCATGAAGATGGAGAGATATAATTTTGAATGATTGTCAGAAAGTTTATTTCAACCTAAAATAATGCAGAATTTTTGAAAATCTAAAGGTCTGATTGTCTTACGAATGAAATATCAAAGATTTATGTTAAAATAAGAAAAATCTTGGAATATAAAAAGAATCCTTTCAGAGAAAGAAGTAGATGCTGAATATAATAAAACATACTTTTCAATATAATATTTAAATAAAAAAAACAAAAAAGGGTGCTCAATAACTCTATTTGAAAATAAAAAAGCTTTGTGATGAGATTAAAATCGGTTCCAAGTTTTAAAATGGCTATTAATTAATGCATGAATTAAAACGAAATCAATTTACTTTTGAGCCCTAAAAAACTTTTAAATAGAATAGTTAGAAAAATATTTTTTCATTTTGATGCAACGTATATGTTAAATGGTATGGGTTCAACAGTTTTTGAAGTAGGGATAAGCGATAATAAAAGAAAATTATTTCTTGTAGTCCTAGACCCAATTCGGAATAAAAAAGATGCAATAATAATTAACTTATTGACTCACACTATTAGGAAAATTTATTCTAAATTTTTGAAATCTTCGCATCCATTTGAAGGAAAAATTAAATCAGATTTAATTTAGAAACAGAGAGAACATTAATGTGAATATTTTCAACCATATTGTAAAGTTTTTATAAGAAAATACGAAAAATTCAGCGAAACAAAGAGGCTTATGGAAATTTTTTATAAAAATTACTTTATTTCTAACTATAATTGGTATGAGAGTGTTAGCCTTCACTCACCGAGTACAAAAAATTCTTTAGAGAGGTTTAACCTTATATTAAAAATAAAATATTTTAAATGAGAATCTTTAATAATATCTCAAATAATTCAAACTATCAGAAATAGTTATTGATATTGAGAGCAGCAACCAATTTGCAGAAAAAGAAATAATTTTTATGTCAGCTGAGATATTGAAAATGGAATAATACCAAACTAAAAAAATCCAATTTAAAGACTGAATTAACTCGGGTATATTTTCAAATTAAAGTATTTGGACCCAAGGACCATTCCAGTAATAATTACAAAAAACTATATTAGCTTCACTTTTTTGAGCGAATATTTAATAAAATTTTCAATAATTACTGCTAAGGAATAAATAAATTCGTTTTGGATATAACCCGTTCATGTGTAGATATTTTAAAAATATAAAAATATAGAAATATTTACTCCTATTTAAAAATTAATGTTAAGATTCATATAATTGATGCTGAGATGATTAGCCAAAAAAGAAAAAGAAGACGCAACAATAAAATTAATAAAAACGATGGCTTAAAGAGATGCTAATAAAACAAATTTATATAATCGTTTATGATAATATACATATTTCTTAATACATATTTACTAAATTATATATAAAACAAATAAATTCTAAAATGAGTCTTTACTTAATAATTAAAAATTAAAAATTAAAACGGGAAAAACAAAACATAAAAATATATATTTAAGAATAACTTGACAAAAAAAAATATTATAGAAAAATACAAAAATATAAATATAAATATGAATTATAAAAATCGATATAAAAAATGAAGATAGTATAATATATTTATATAAAACATATAACGCTTATTTTTTAAATAAATCTAGTTCAATAAAATATAAATTATATAAAGTTAAACCAATTCTAAAATCAAAACCCGATGAATATTTAAATTTTTTTAAAATCAATTCAGAATTTTTTTATATTCAAATTCAGATCCAGGTAAATTCCAAGTAAAATT
Organism: Smittium mucronatum; assembly: GCA_001953115.1. Classification (NCBI taxonomy): domain Eukaryota; kingdom Fungi; phylum Kickxellomycota; class Harpellomycetes; order Harpellales; family Legeriomycetaceae; genus Smittium; species Smittium mucronatum. The sequence continues at coordinate 29,830 of LSSL01001090.1, forward strand.
CCAGATAAATTACAAATAAATTTAATAGCACAAACACAAAAACACATACGAGTAATAGCACAAATTCAAGCTCAAGTAAGAGTAAAAACATAAGCACGCACACTAATACAATTAAAAGTGAGTTACTAGCAAAAATTCATGTAAAGTAAAAGCGCAAGTTAAAAAATAAGTATATATAATTGTAAAATTACAAAAAACAGCAAATTAAAAGTCCAATTACACATAAAAGCACAGGAAGAAGTGGGGGTAGCATATAAGTTCAAGTGAAAGTATAAACACAAACACATATACAAGTAATATTAAAATTGCTATAATAAGTACTAGACGATATAAGTAGACATAGTTTTAAAAGTACATGAACATTTAATATTAGATTTACATCAAAAACTTCAAATTATTTCAATTATAATTAAACATAAAATTTTGTATGATGTCCTTGTAGCCAAAAATTAAATAGATTGTATTTTATTTTTAATTTTATTACTATTATTCCGTTATCCGCCAGCTCATTCCGAAGTATTATATAGATAAAAAAATGTTTTTGTTTAAAATTACTCATTTATTTGATTTAAACAGATAAAATTAGTTGAATTAAAGATGTTTGTTCTGGAAAGGGACAAAAAGATTAAATTGGGTCCATTATTACTTATTAAAAATATATATTATAAGTGTTATTTGTGATTTCTACAAGATTAAAAATCCATTTTTATAATATAATAATGCAAATAAGAAATAATTAACAAAATTTTCTTACCTCCAGAATATTATTTTTTTCTATTATTAATTTTAGAACAAATCTCTTGAATTTCCAATTTTTTGTTTTTCATTAAGAAGCACATAACTCCTGTTATAATCATTATGCTTATATAAGCTATTAATAAATTATAAATTATTCATAAGATATTAATACATATTTAATTTTTTTTAGTATAATAAATGAATTAAATTACTTCTCACAATACTTATTATTCTGTTAAATTATTGATAATCAATTCTATTTAAAAAATATGACTGATAATTTTGTATAATCCTTCGTTTTACTTATTTTATAGGGTTTTTTTATCGTATAAATAAATAATTGAAATATAGGTTATCAGGAATCATTTCTAAGATTTCATAAACGTCATTTATAATAAATTTTTAGATCCGAATGTGACTCTTAAAAAAATCTTAGAGTTTATATATGAGTAAAACATAAATAAAATCAAGAAAATATCAAAAATATCCTCTAAATCTTTTCATAATGGTCAAACACTCTATATTTCCTCACAAGACATCTAAAATATCTAAAAATAACTCTCCAAATATAGCATTATATTCTAGCTAATGAGTTATGATGCTATTTATTTTTTATTTTTTTTCATTTATAACTTTAAAAAATAATTATTTAATTTTAAATTAATAATCAATAAAAATATCAGTGGAAATTTGCGCAATTACAGTCAAAATTGCGGCCAAAATCGACTAGTGAAAAATATGCTTTGTCTATTTTTTTTTAAATATGAGAAAATTTCCAGATTTTTTCTATCGATTAACGCAAAAAAATCATAAATCATCTTTAATATCATCTTCATTATGTTATTTTTTTAATAAATACACTCTAATTAAAAATATAATAAGCTTTATAATTCGATGATAATTTTGAACTTTCTCTCTCTTTTCGATATTTATAAATGTCATTAAAAACTTTGCTCAAATATTAATACTTCGATAATCCAGAAACTTTAGAAGAAAATCTAATTATTTGTAAATAGACATAATTCATATTATAAATCATAGCATATTCGTTCAAGGCTTTTATAATATTCTTTATGATATTTAATTAAAATCTTTTTATTGCAAAAACTATCTATTTCAAGATAAAGATATATATTATTAGATGGAATTTATTAAACAAAAAAAATTAATTAAACTTATATATTTAGATTTTTTAATTCCATTAGTCAACCCAAATTCAATGTTTTGTAAAAAAAATATCGAAAAGATAGAGATTTTTTTTTTTGGAAATTTTTATAATGATTTTATATGAGCTATTAGGTTATTTCTCTAATTTCCTATAAAAAAAATCCCTAATTTGCATAAAAAAATATTAATAAATAAATAATAGATATCCAGTATGCCTTTTTATTTTAAAGGAACCCTATTAATATAATATTTCACTTTAAGATTAACTTAATGATTTTTTTTAATTATGTCGAAAAATTCTCTTATATTTTATGAATAATTTTTATGTTGTTTTTTAGCTTCTAGAAAAATTTTAATTCTATCGTGAATTTTTTTCAAAAAATATCTAATTATCATAATTTGATTTACTAACCATTTTAAAAAATCACCAAGAAACGATATACCCATCAAGATCAATAGATTGGAATAAAAAAATGAGAACTATGTTAAGTTTTTGAAAGCTGTAATTTGATTATTGAAGAATAATTTTTTTATAATATAATTGTAAATATTAATACTATCTACATTAGCCTCCCCCATATTTTTATTAGATTGGTCGGTTTTTTAATATCCTAGAAGCTCAAATAAGTTTTTTTGAATTTTTATTTTTATTTTTATTCTGTGATTAGAAAAAAATAGCAAAAACGAAATTTAATATTTATTTTTCAAAATTTAATTTCTTCCTTATTTTTTGTAGCCATTAATAAAATTATAAATTTGTTTTTTTCAAAAAATATGATTTAATTATTGTTATTTCTCAAGATATTTATTAGTAAAATATTAAATAAGCGTCATATTAAAACTTATCATGAAATGCACTATATTATTTGTATAAAATTTAGTAACATATGATAAATATTTAATTCAAAAATTTGGTAATATTTCTAGTTCTAAATAGAGGATATAAATAAATTAAATTCAACCTGTGGAATATTTTATTTTTAAAAAAGCTTTTGAAATCCAGCTTTAAATTAACTCTAGCCTTTTAATTTATTATAGCCTTATAGATCGGACCTCAAGTTTAGTTAAAATTTAATTTTCATGTACTTAAGATATATTTATTTTCTAAAAGGTAGATCAGTGTCCTGTGTGCTATTTTTTTATTAAAAATATCTTAATTTTTAAATATGTATATTATAAGCATTGTCTTAGAATAGAAACAATAAAAAAATGGTCTTTTGGTCTTTATATTTAAACCTGTTTTTTATTTATAGCTCTTAGTATCGAATAAAGATATTTTTTATTAATGAAAAACAACTTTTTATTAGACTTCACTTTTTTTTTCTGATTTTAATTTTATTAAAATTCATAAAAAAACAGCTACAAAAAAAAATATATTAAATTCATTCTAAAAAAGATTTTATTTTACTATATAGGATATTTTATAATAACTATTTTCATTTAAAAAAAAAATAATTATTTTAAGCTTGTTTTTAAAACCTGATTAAAAAATTCAAATTCCCGCGTATTCTTAAACTTTTAAAAATCCTAAACTTCATGGTGTAATTTAAGCTTTTATTTATATTTATTTATAAAGCATATGTTCATCAATTGAATTGAATTGGATTGAAAAAAAAAACTATCATAAGATTATTTTTTATTTGATGAAATTTTCTGATAATAAATATTTAATTAGATTTAATTAGCATTTAAAAGATTTTTTTCAAAATGGAAATTTTTTCCGAATAAAATGGAGTTGGTTTCGGTTGGTTCTATTACTAAAATTTTTTTTTCATTACGAATTTATGAAAAATAGTTGTTAAAAAAACGTTAAAAATACATTAGCTTTTTTATTAAAAAAACTTACTAAATTTAATGTTAAATTTAATTTTTATTAAATATCAAGATTTTTTAATTTTAAGTGATTTACCAGGGAATAAACTTATTTTTCATTATTATAATTATATTTAGAGGTGGTTAAAAATATCTACTTGAAAATAAATAAAAATACAATACTATAAGGAATATTGATCTTATATATATTGATAAAATCTCAATATGAATACTTAATATTAATATCAAGAATTTTTAGGCTATTATTTTTTTTAAAAAAAAACTCGATATCCTATACACCACTCAAAAATTTCATAACTAAAAAAATTTCGATGAAAAAACGCGCTTATCAAAAAAATATAATATATAGTGTTCCATGTTTAATCTTATTTTCTTCTTTTATATGATCGAATAGCTTTAAATTTATAATTTTTTAATATACTTAAGCTAATAAAAATAAATAATGATTTTTTCCCTAGTTCCTTCCATTTTTCTATGTGAAATTTTATCACGAATAATTTTATTTTTTTCATAATTTAATTATCTTAATATAATGAAACATCGATTTCTTTACATTTTTAGGCGTGTAAATTCCTAAAATCATGGACAAATTATTTAATTTTTGTGCTGATTTTTTTATTAGTTGTAATAAAAAAAAATTATTTGAGAAATATTGTTTATTGATTGATTGAATTTTTTTTCGCCGATTGAGGCTGTATATTACAAGATTGTATATAGAATATAGAATGTAGAATAATAAAAATTCTTCTTCAAATTAATTTTAGAATTTTTAAACGATTATCGGATCCCTTTGAATATTTTTGATTTAATGGCTTTTTACCTTATCTACCATGTAAAATATCTGATGAGGTAATTAAATCGTTATGTAAGAATGATATTTTTGGAAAATATTATAAATATTAGTAAAAAAAAACGAAAGATTAAATTTATTGGATTTTTTTAGATTCATGGCTATTTTAATTACATTGAGAGGAAAGAATCAAGAAATCATATAGAAAAAAATATTAACTAAGTAAAAAACATAATTTTAAACAGGTTATATGTTCAAAATTTTTTAAATCACCTTTTTCTCTGAAAATTATATTTTATAAGAAAATACTTAAGCTATATTTTTTCAAAAAAATAATTTTTGATAGATTTTGGTATTTATAATTGGCTTAATATTTTATTTGGGACTAAAAAATAGTTTTTTATGAAAAAAAGCTAACACTTTTTTGTAAAAATATTACTACTTTTAAAAAAATTTATCAGATTTTTTTTATATTCATTACTTATATCTTGTAGAAATTTTTTTATTCATCAGTAAAATAAAAAAAAAATTATACGTAGATTTTTGATGGCAAAAATATAAGATGAACTAAATATAAAATTTTGTAATTTAAAATATATTCTAAATCGGAATATAACAATGAGGTATAAAAAAAATTAGTAATATATATTTTTTATGTGGTTCTAAGATATGCTATTTTGTGGCACATATTATTTCCCTAAAAATTCCGTAATTTTATATAATTAAAACACTTGTATTTTCACATTTATTATTTTAAGAGTTCAATTTGTTTTTTTATTAAATAAAAATCAATTAATTAACTTTTTGGGTCCATATAACTAAAAACTTATCAAACAAATATCAATTTAAGCATTAAATTTACAAGAATATTTTTCATAAAATTTTATCAATAAATAATTTTAAAAACATTATTGCACTAAAATTATTTTATATAGATAACTTAGATGTGCGTAGGAAACAATATAATCCATAATAAAATTTCACAATATACTTATAAGATTAGAATCCTAAAATTCAAATTAATTCTATCAATAGGTGCAAAATCTACATAATAAAATAATATTTTCTCACCAGAATAAAAAATTCCATAAGATATAGATTTTATTTTAAGGATGTCTTAATTTCGATTCATTTTTGCCTAAGCCTTCACCGCTTATTTATTTTTTCTATTATTTTTTTGAAATAAATTTCGAAGAGTCAGTTTTTCTTATTATTTTATCTAAAAATAAAGCTTCTATTTGTCGGTATGTTTAAGTTTTTTTTGCAAATAGCCATTTGGAAATATAATTTGCAAGAAATAAAGTTTGAAAAAAATACCGAAATCAATTTTAAAATTTAAAATTTTATTAGCTAACATTGAGTAAATAAATTTTTTATTTTTGAGGACACAATATTCCACTTTTTAAAAACTATATTGTGTTATTTTAATAAAAATATACTATATATGGAGAGAAACTTATTTATTAAAAATAATTTCTCAAAAATAGTCAGATTCATAAACGATAAAATTTAAACAAAAATAAAAAGTATGATTGATTGATTGATAATAATGAAATAAATTATACGCGAACTGCAAAAAACTAAAATACAAAAAAAGATATAATTATAATGGATAAAAAGATAAATTTTGATTAAATGCTACTATGAATATATTTTCATGATCCATAAAAAACTTAATAGTTTTTTTTTGTAAAAATATAAGTTTTTTCAAGAAATAAAGATATATTTCTTTTAAATTTCAAAAATTATGAAAAATAAATATAATGATAATGATAAAATAACGTTTAAAAAATAAACGTGATTTTTGTGAGTTCGTCATTTATCTGAGCTTGCATATATCTGAAATTTTTTGATATATATTGGCCAAAAGACTCGATAACTATTGCTGAATTTTTTTTTATATTCAAAATCAATAGCTCTATTAAAGAAAAATTTGTACCTCACCTTTGTCTCTGAAAAAAGCATCCACTATCGTTTTTAGCTGAAGCAAATGGGCTGAAGGATATTTATATATTTATATACACTGATTCAGATTTTTTTTTTTGGCTTATGGTTTTTGGAAGCATGAGCTAAAAATAAGAATAAGTTTCCTTTCTAAAGTGCGTGGGGTCACATTTTTTATAAAAAAGCGTCAAAAAATGTGTTTTTTTAATGATATTACACCTATTTTGTCAAATAATATACAATATGTAGATATCAAAATCAATACGGAATATTTCATCCTCCGTTTCCAGGAAAAATATCAATAGACTTGGTATTAAAAACTGAATGCCATGATGATCTTTTAAGTTTTAAATTAAATCTGGATTCTTAAATAAAATATATATAATATTATATATTTAAAAATAAACTAAAACATCACTGTCTTTTATTTATTTACATTGTTATTTCAACAGATCTTTTTCGAGAAACAGTCACATCGAGTAAATTTCAGCGCACCGCGGTCTTATTTTATTTATTTTTTCTTTTCAAAAAATGATCCATTTCTTCTTGTGTTATAGACGGGGGGTTTTTTTATAAAAGATATTCTAGAAATGTATTTTATTGGTAAACTATCCTTTTTATATTATTTCTCTTTTTTAGAAAAAAATATATAAATATCTATTTTTATTTCCCCATTATATATCTTTATCATCTATGTGCGTTTAAAATTGAAAATATCATTATATAGATAAAATCATATTCTTTTCCATTATGAATTTTAAACAAAAAAACAAATGCATTAGAGATATTCTGTTATTTAGATTATTTTTTTATCTAAATGAAAGCCTTTAGATGAATTATTATAATTTCATAAGTTTTTTGTTAGGGTGTGATTTGATATGATATTGGATTTTTCTCCTAGCTCATATGAGAATAATAGATTGGAATATAAGATTTTTCCAAAAATAATTCTAAAATCAGTATAGTTTTTATCAATTTAAATGCATAAAAGTTGAAAATTTTTCTTTTATAAATTAATTTTTGTAATTAAAATTAATATTATTTTAAAAAATTTCATATAATTTTTAATTTAATACGGCCGCCTTAATTAATTTTTTCTTTAACCCACATAAAGTATATTTTATTTTGATTGAAATTCTAAAATTTCTCCTTTTTTTTAAGTTTGTTTTTGATGAATCCTATCATTACAACGAAACTATTTTTAATCTAAAACTTTCTCTCAATATCTAGTATAATTTTGATCAAATTGTGTAATATAAATGACTCAAAAGTGGAATATTGTGTTAATAATAAAAATTAAGCCTCTAACCAAGTAATAGTATACAACCTAAAATGAGAATAAATTCCTCCAATTATGAATTAGTATGCTTCTAAAAATAAAAATTGCGACCCCAACGATGAAAAATCTTACGAATCAATTGAAGTTTTCTAAATTTCAGACAATATATATTTTCCACTTTCATCTAATTTATTTTTCAATTTTTTTATTAGATGGTAAATTAATTTTTAAAGAAATACGAAGAATACTAAAAAATCTTTATTTTTAAACGTATAATTGGAAAGTTCAGAAAAATTGATATAGCATAAATATTTCTTCGATTTTTATAAATCTGTTTACTTTTATTAGAAAAAAGAATTTTTATTCAATTTCACAAAAATATACAGATTTATTTTCCTATTTGCACATAATAAATTAAAAATTTTCTATAGTATATTTGGAAAATCATGACTAGTATTTTGGAATTTTTTAAGGATTTTTTATAGATTATTTCGTATATATTTTCCTACTATACAAAGATAATTTTTTTAAGAGGTTGAATCTAAATGAGGTTCTTCAATTTTTTCTATAACCCAAAAAATAATATTTTTTTATCACATTTTACATTTTTGTGCTTGTGAAAAATGGATCTTTTCTTAAAATTACCTTTAATGAATATGATTTTTTTATAAGGATGAGGGGGGGGGGGGCATATCTTACTTTTTATGTTACTCTTTTGAAATAAATTCAAACTATTATGCTTTCAAACTATAATAAACATCTTTTATTAAATTAATTTTTTGTAAAAAACGATTTTCAGGAGATAAATATGAAAATGGTTTAACATATTTTATTTTATTTTATTAATGCCTAACTATAATTAATTGTATTTTATATAAGCGAATATATATCTCGAATCTATAAATCTGGTTTCATGATATTTCAATTATTAAACAAATTAAACAAAGTTTTAACCAAAGTACTCTTTAATTATTACACTCAAATAATGCTGTTAATTTTATCTTCGTTTTAAAGATTTTTTTTTAAAAAATCCTGGTTTTATTCATAATATATGTTTGTATTTTTAATTTTTTGACTAAAAATTCGATTAAAAAAAAGACATTTTCAATTTTTTTGTTAATTATTTATAATAAAGGTTTAAATTATTGGGCTAAAAATGTTGTAAATAAATACATATGTATAGTTAATTAATGATCATTAGTATTTATACGAAAAATCTCTCATATAATTTTTTTCTTTTTGTCCAATAGAATCCATTAAAAATTTATATCCATACAAAAAACATGAGAATGTTTAATATTTGACGGATATATTTAATTTAATCATATACAAGATTGTTTTTGAATACATAATTTTTTTTATTATAAAAACTAATGCCAAATATATATTCAATAATATTGATGGTGAAAATTTTAGTTTTAATCAATAGAACACATATAACTTAATAATCAACAAAAAAAATTTCCGGAAATTACCAATTAAAACTACATTATATAAAGTATTGCTATCTATTAGCTAAAATAGCTTCAGAGACTCTATTCATTATTCATAATTATTAAAAAACTAGAAATAGATTTGAAGTTTATTAATTCTGAGAATCTTTCACTGATTAGATTTTATATATTTCTCACCCTTAAAAATAATCAAATTAAATGAAAAAGCGAAATAAAACGAAGGATTAAGTTTTTATTATGAATACCAAACATCTAAAAGGCTAAATTGCTCCTTTTTTTTTTTGTATATTTGGGCTGATTTTGTGTAAAATTTTTTAGAAGTTACTCCAATATTGGTTTTAATTAAAGGATAGATATATGCAAAAATTCCTTTTTGAAAAGAAAAGCTTTGATGAAAAAAATAGTAAATGTGTCAATAAAAGGTATGTTGAACATCATAATATTTAATAAATCTGTGTATATTTGGTAGAAAAAGAAAAGATTTAAAGGGATAGAAATTAAAGAAATAATCTCTATGAAGTATAAATAGAATAATATTAATTTTTATGGGTTATTTAATATTTAAATCAAATAAATTTGAAAATAAATTAGTATAAAGCCATAGAAATTGTCATAAAAAGTATCTTAAACACTTTGAATTTTTTTAAAAAATTTTTCAGTCTCCAAAGAATAATTAAAACCCTATATTGATTGAGCATCAATTCTTACGCGCTTATTTTTTTTTTTTTGATATCTAATCAATAAAAGCTCATAAGCTAAGTCACTCAATAATAATTTTATAATAATATTTTTTCGTGAATTTATAATAAAGCTATATATTATATCTATCTCAAAAAATATGCTTATAAAAAATCATTGAATACTTTAAGAGAATTTATAGAAAAAAATTAGAAAAAAATGGTCAAAAAGACACGCCCAAAACCAGAATTTCTAAAAAGATCATATACCCAAGAAAACCCTGTTATTCCGATAATTCTAAGAATGAGAGGATTCGCAAAAAAAGAATATCAAAAAAAAAAACATGGAAGTTTATGTATAAATACTCTTAACCAAATATATATATAAGCTCATCTGTGATAAATTGTTATTTGATTTAATTATCTTATAAAAACATAAAATATTTTTCCTTTCATAAATATTTTTTATATTTAAAATTTATTGATATAATTAAAAGTACATATGCAGAAATTTCTTTTAAAGATTAATTTAAAAAAATCTATACCAATTTTATTCAAGGAACTTGAAAAAAAAAAAGAGGAATTAATTGCTTCAGGGTCTGAGTCATCTTTGACATTTTTTTATTGTGAATATTGAAAATAAATATTAAGAAAAATGACTCCAATTTATTTCAACTTTCACTCGTGACACAAATGGTTTTATTGGGTCCCAAAATAAAATTATCATATAATTATATGATATTCGTTAGATAATTTCAGTTCCGAATACATATGAATATAATATTTATAAACAAGGATTTTATTAAAAAAAAGAAAATTTTGTAAAAATTTACTTTATAAAATTTATTTCTCGGAAATTGCGTAGAAAGAATAAATGTAATGAAGAAAAATCTATAAAATTAGCCAAATAAACATAATTAATAATTTTTTTTTCACACAAGTATATCTGTGATTTTCTCAAAGCTATACATTTTTTCATAATAATTTTTTGTTAAATGCGATTTTTGATTTGTTTGATAAATTTAAAAATCTAGATGTTAGTCTTTTTTTTATTTTAAATAGTCGTAAAATATATGAAAGGTTTAATAGTCAAGATTTAGGAATTTATTAATGCAAAACCAAGAAAAATTTGTGTCATTCATAGGAATATATGTGCATACCCAATTACAGATATAAATTGAAATGATAGGGTAATTAAATATGTATCAGTAAAAAAAGATTTTATAGTTTTATCGCTTCGTTGTCTGATCAATAAAATTTATTTACAAATTCAGTTTTATAAGCCACGTAATTATTAAAAGGATCGTGAGAAATTCTGTAAAAAACTCAAATAAAATAGTAATAATTTTTTTATCCATCGACTCTTGGTAAATTTTTTTATAAAAGTGGATAATGAAATTAGAAATTTTTTTTTTTTTTTGATTAAATTTTTACAAAAAAGCTATTTTTTTTTTTTTGTTAGAATGTTTTGGAACAGATTATATAGATCTGAGGAATTGTTTTTTTTTTCACAGGAAATGTTGGTGAGACTTGCAATATATCCATTAAATTTTCTTAAAAGCATGTAATGCCGAATAATAATAAAAAATTAACAAGTAATTAAAAATTAATTCAGTCATCCAAGAATATTTCAAACATGATTTGAAATATTTAACTTTTTTTATAATAAGGAATCATTTATTTCCTAAAAAGATTCTAAATACAAAGATAAGTGTCGGGGATTATATATTTAAATTAAATATTTATAAATTTGAAAAGAGTTTGGTGATAAATGTTTTTTATACTACTATTGCATTCATTTAAGGTAATATTTATGGATATATATATATTACAATTATATTTAAACATGATTAAGTGGGTCGAATAAAAAATTAATTTGATATATATTTATGGCCGGTCCCTAATTTCTAGATATGATATTGGGGGAAAAAAAATAATAAATATTTAGTGGAAATATACAACCACCAAATATCCAATTTTGAACATTATAGTCTTTTAGAAGTTATTGATATTTTTAAATGTAGTAAATGATGTTTAATAAGTATTGATTTTTTTTTTAAAAGCGAGACTTTTTGTAGTCCCATTTGTACTAAATCGAGATTTATTAGAGATTTTCCAGTAGCCATGTAAAATATTGATTTTTTTTTATTCAAAGAATTCATATTGGTTATGCATATTCGTTTTGAATTATTAAAATTTAATCAGTACATCTTAATTCTAATCAAGAATGTAATTTTATACAAACCGATTTCATCTATTAATGATTAGTGTCATTAATAATAACTAAAATTCTAAATTATATTATATTCTTTTAAAAATAGGATATAGTACTTTATAATTTACAAATAAGAGTTCAGATCCCACGAAAAAAAGGTTTACTTATATAAAACCAATTCAAAATTGTACAATGATTTCATTTTATATGAATTATAAAACAAAAATTCAATTAAAAAGGGCATGGGTCTACAGAATCCAAAAATAAATATTTTGTGCAAAAATGGATTTAATCCACAAACATTATAAAAACATGGTAAATGTTGAGTACAGTTTGGTACAAAAAGTAGAAAATAAATAGAATGTGTGTTTTTTTTGAAAAAACCAATGAAATTAAAATAGAAAATGGATGAAACATTTAAAAATGTATATTTGGTAAAAGTGTGGAATAAAAAAAATAAAAGTTTAATTTGATCTAAAGTTCATACTTTATGATATATCAATATTTTAATTGATCTGATATCAGTTTAATTAATAATCTAATTTTTACTATTAGAAAGATGTGGTTTTCCATACAAAGCACAAGGGTTGAGGGTTGAGGGAGATACTTTTCAGCATCCTGTTTAAATTTTCAAAATTAACATTTCTCAATTTTAATGCTAAACAAAATTAGTGTGGAATTCAAAATTGGTGTAAACGATAGAATATTAACTTTACCGCAAAAAAAAAAACAAACAAAAAAACCTCGTGGTTTCAAAATAGATTAATAGATAATTTTTTTATACAGACAAGATTACAATTTCGATAAAAATAAAGATTTATTTTATTTATTTATTCTGGGGTTATAAAAATAACGAGAATCGGGTGTTGTATAGACTTTTGATTTATTCGAAAATAAATGTAAAAGTGGTTTCGTTTAAAAGAGGTTTTTTAAAAAAAAAAAAAAAAAAGAGAGAGAGAGAGAGATTTTATTTTTATCTTTTGTGCTGATTATAAACTCGTTTTTATGTTCTAGGTTCCCGATTTCAGAAAGACAAATCGAGTTAATATTGCTATTTAATTAACTTTAGCAAAAAATCCAGAATTTTTGCAAAAAAAAAAAAAAACGAAAATAAATTTGTATATGGAATTAAAGGTTTACAAAATTAAAATTGAGGAGAGAAAACAATTATAAAATGGATATACTCCAATATTGTATTTAGTTTTATGATAAAATGGTTATTATTTCGATAATAATTCCTTTTTTTCTATTCCGAAAATGGATATATATATATATATATAAACTAGATTTTAGTGATGTCTGGTTAAATAAAAGTTTACTTTGTGTCTTGTACTTACAAGAATCACCCCTCGATAGATCAAATTTGCAAATTGTATCCTTTACATTATATGGCGAGATAAACAGCCGAAATATGGGATTATTAAGATAGTAAGTAAAATCAAGGTTTTATATGTAAATACATATATTGTGGACTTTATTTATAGCGAATAATAAAAATAGGAAGCGAGGGGAGGGGGGGGGGTTATGTTTTGGAAAGTCTA
>LSSL01001091.1:0-23387 GCA_001953115.1 Smittium mucronatum
CCAAATTTAATAAAAAAAATATAAAAAATATAATAGTTTTTAGAATAATTTTACTTCTTGTCTTATGAAAATTATAGTTAAGAATGGAATTTATTTAAAGTTTATTATCAATTATTATTAATAAAAAATCTAATGAATAAAGATAGTTTAAATTTAATTATAAGTCCCTTATTTCTCTAAAAGTCTTCCTTTCATAATACATTATTCATATTTCAATTTATAGAATTCGTGTAATATAATTTGACTGAATTTGGTTAATAAATCTGTTTTTTGTTTTGGATATATTATTAATGACATAAAACTGGAAAAGGTTCGGATAAAACTTCAAGGAAAGCCGTTTTTAGACCATTTTTTGAGCTTATTATTGTTTTTTTATTGTTTTTAAATTTAAAAACATTTATAGATAATAGATTATCTTTTACAAGTACAATAACCAATCTCGAAACTAAATTTCTAATGGAAATCTTGCCTACTAGCTTGCCTATTATAAAGCAAATCAAAAATATAATTACCAGTAAAAAAGAATAATTCCAATTTAAAATGCACTTTTATTAAAAGAAATTAATCTAAAAATCTTAGAGGTTAAAAATTACGCTTAATTGCTTATATCTAAATTAAAAATAGACCCCTTATTAGCGCCATAGAATTTCCAGACCAACGAAAAAACCAAATACATTTAGCTGAATTGGTTAATATTATTTTATGATTAATCGAAACCTTTAATAAGAAGATTAACCAATATTATATGAAGGGGGGGGGGGTCATATTAAGTGCTACTACTTTTATTGTATAACATAATCGAAATTACAAAAAACAAATGAAAATTTAGTTCGTTATAAATAAGTATCTAAAGAAAAATATTCTAATTTAAATACTGAAAGTACGGTCTATGATATCCTTGCCATCTTTAGCAAAAGAAAATAAGAACGGGCTGGCGGGATTTAATGTGACCTCCCCTCATAAAATATATTGATTAATCTTACATAATATTCCAAGGGGAGATCATTTCAAATTACTCCAGATGTAGTACTGCCTCAATCATATTAGACTGAGTTCTACGTTTCAGTATATATTAAGTATCGAACATGCTATTGTTTGGCCAAAAAGCATGCGATACTATATTTTTACTGTGAATCTAGAGGTGGCAGCCAAGGTTTATCTAACTTCACCTGCCTTATGAATTGGTGAATTTGGAGGTTGCTTTATTAATACTGAAAGGTTTTTTACAGCTTTGATATGCTATCTATCAATAGTGGCTTATTTTAGAACTTGGTGTACTTAAATGGCCTGTTTACGATTATATAGTTTTATTATTTGTGGGGTTGGGCCTAATTTCGTTGATATCCTAACCTTTTATTCGATATATGCCAGTATTAGACGTAATATAGGATTAGGGTGTCTATTTTTTAGGCATAGAAGTTAAATGAACCGACCGTTTCGCTTTTCATTCTGAGCGATAATATCCAGTTTAAGTTATCATTGGTTATTATAGTCCTTGCGTAGTCGATTCTACGAATATCGCTATCGCGTAAAAATCCGCTCAGAGAATGTAAACAACATCACTTGGGAGTTATTTTGTGGTTTTCTAATTCACTGGTATCATCCCAATAGATTATTTTCAGCACAAATGGGGATATGTCAATTTCTAGGTTGAAAAAAGACTATATTTCGGTATCGTCTATCACACAATAGGATTCCTTAATTCAGGGTGAGTTTTCCACCGTCTTTGGATCTGCCACTAAGCATAATATCGCCAATTTATACGATTTTATAGTTTTTTACTAAGCTTCTTTGCCTTAAATATCTGGGTCAGATAATTCACAAGATGGATATTTTGTATAGAGGTAGGCTGATTTTTGTTCAAGTGCCAATCTAAAAAGTTTTGTTGCGTATAATAGTATCAGTATTTACGCTTGACTCTCGTTTTTTTGGAAAAAATGATTTTAATCCAAGTACCTTTAAGAACCTGTTCTTGCAGGACGCTCCGCTAATTCCCGACGCCTAGGCACTAGTTTTTTTTGTTAAAACGCGGATATTTTCATCATTTGGGGAATGGTATGTTCTTCGTTGCCTGTAGAAGCAATGGATTGGTAATTTATAATTGCTGTAGGTCCGTATACCACATTTCTGTCATCCATACATAAGTGATTAAAATGATCGTTAGATGTTTTCTGCACACTTAAAGAATACCTAAAATAACGTGTTTTACAGGAGGCAGCAGTAAGGGTTGGTCTGATTTGATAAATTGATGAGACGTGAGTTCTGATCTTTGGTCCTATGGTCTGGGAGCCAGATGTAATGATTTTTAGATTTATGTTCCATCTCAATGCTAACAGATAGACATCGTGTGGTCCCTGTAATTCCGCTATATTGGATAATTTTTGGTCTGAAATTAAAATTTTCGTCTGTGCTGTCAGTTTACTCGATGTATCCAGTGGATTCATTTTAGATGAAAATTATGTAACTTTGGGGCGTTTTTTCGTCTCTAGGCGGCGTTTATATATAACTTCAACAATTTCTAGCAGTTTAGTGGATTTTGTCCCGCCAAACTCCCATGCATACTCTAAATTTGTGTTATTTTCTAATTATTCTAATACCAAACGACCAACAACACTCCAGAGCCGAGTGCGTATAATATCGATAATAGTTCTTTGGAGTTGATTTTAATAAAAGCCCCCAAACGATTCCACAATCCTGAGTAGGATTGTGAGCCCACAGCTCTTCCACTAAAAGTGTAGATCATATCTATAGAGATTTCGAGTTATGGGGTCTCTGGGAGGAGCTTTTGGTCATTTCAGGCAGTTAGTCGGTCTTATGGAAAAAAAGGTACAGTCTGGTGGGCTTTGTAAGTGTCACAATTGATTTGAATGTCTTCATCGATTATAAGAAATTTTTTTTGAGTTCCAAAAGTCGTTTCTGCATTAGGTGACCCTGGAGCAGGGAAACCGACACAACCTGGGCTTTCTCAATAAAGCTCGGCAGAAATTTCAAATTCGTCAGACCAGCTTACAATAGTTCTTTCGCTTCTCGTATGAGATCCCAAATATTGGAAGTATGGCCATGGGACTTATGTTCTGGGAATTGATGACCATTCAAAGATGGGTTATCAACTGTTATGGTGTTGTTGACAAGTTCTTTAACTTAATTTATTTTCCCAGATCCTTCAGCTTGGATAATATTAAATCTGTATTATTTGTGCATCTTATTTAGACTCCACAATTATCATGATGTCTTCTAGGTATGCCGATATTCTTATTTCGCGTGTTCTAGCTCATGAAATTATTGGACGGAGCGCCCTGATAAAAGTTTGAGGGCTAAGCGGCAGTAAAAACGGGTGAACTCTGTTTTGATATTATTTCAAGTTCCGAAAAAAGCTCAGATACTTCTTGCAGGAATTTTGTATAATAATGTATATGAATGGGTCCTATGGATATAGAGACGCCATTAAATCGTTTTATCTTATTAGTCTGATATAGAAGCAAGAGCTCGATATTTAATTTCGTGTATTCGACGTGTGTGTTCAGTTCTCTTATGTCTAACACAGGTCTTAGTCCACTATTCTTCTTTGGGATAACGAAAATCTGGCTGTAAAAGCCTTAATCTCATATCTCGACTTCTTCGATTTCTTTCTTTGTATGCAATTATGTCGCTTCGTCCGTCAGGATCCATTGCGCTTCACAGTCGAGCTTCCAATTTTTTAGTTGAATGGGATAGCATCAATTGTGGTGGTACGAAGGATCGTGGCCCTTCGGAAATTTTTGTCTTCTTTGACGAAACTTTATTTGATTTTCACATATAATTTTGGTAATATGTTTTGGATCCCTGAAAGGGATCATAAAACCCTTCTTAACGATGTTCAGATCAACTGGTTTCCCTTAATTACCTCCCAAATTTGTTAGAACATTTCAAGGTGGCGCCCTAACGGGAAAGTATAGGAGGCGAAATGGTCTCTAATGAGACCTTCTTCTGCGACCGTATCCTAACCTGCATAATTTCGACTTTTTAGGATTTTTTTTGGCTGTTTTGGCCGGAATAACAGCTTCCGTGGTTTGTGCATGAGCAGTATTGCTGCTGGTACTGTTTAAAGTACCGGACTGTTGGCGTTCGCGAAAGAGATTACTGATCTGAAAACTTTTTTCAGGTGTCTTTTTAGAATTAAGCGTATCAAGCTTCCTCTGATTCATTAGAGGCTTGAAATTTAATTTTACTGATATTTTTTTTCCCCCGGTAAATCCATTTATTTGTGCAGATTGTCCTACCGTTCTTGGGTTACGGTGGCGGCGATGTTGGAGAGGAGAACCCTCATCATGTTTGAAAAAAGTAAGCGAAGATCATCGGCAGTAATACCGGGGTTATCCCAAATTATAAGATGGACGTAATAATCCACTGGTCTAATTGCTTGAGCTAAGGCCACTTGAATACCATGTAGCATGGAATAAGCCTTCCTCACCGCAGACGATGCTGAATCTTTTAGCGGCAGTGGAAATTGGTTAATGAAACTACTTTAGGAAACGATTATATCGCGTCATTTTGCTCTTTTTCCATAAACTGGATGTGGTAGAAATTTTCTTCGACTGAAGGGAGAGCTTCTTTGAGCATGGGATATATCTTGAGCATGCTGGTCGGAGCCTATGTGGTTATGATTTGATCCTCGGTATCCCGAACTTTAAATGGAGCTGGAACTGTTTCTCTTGCTGGAAATAGTTGATTTAATTCTTCTTCCAGCTTATCAATCCGTATTAGAGATGCTTCGTTCATGATGTTAAAGCGATTTAAGAATTTTAATATAAAAAAATCATTTTTTGAATATATACTATTTGATAATCTTTTAGCTGGTAGAGTACCTTTAAAAAAGAAAAGAACATAAGGGTATTAAAAACAATACTTTCAGTATTTATATTATAAAATATTTTTTTGTTAGATACTTATTTTATTAAGTTTTTTTTTTTTTTTTTTTTTTATTACGGAATTTTATTGTAAGATAACGTCATTAAAAACTATACTAAAAAAATTTGAAAAAAAGAAAAAGACGTATAGAAAAGACTATTATCCTAACTACAATAAGCTCCTCTGCCGGACTACCGGCTGCGTACCTACGGGAAAAGGGTTCAATCTACCAACCGAAAGACCCCCCCTGGCATTGCTTCAAGTAGGCTGGATGACTGAGTACTTATTTTATTAAGCACTACATTTTTTTTTTGGTTTTTGGAAGTTCGATTTTGTTATCCAATAAATGATGTCAACACTTAATTTTACCTCCCCTTGAAATATAATAAAAATATTCATGAAAATATTTTAAATAATACTAAGATGAAATTAATTATTATTAAAAGGAAATATTTTTTTTTGGCTTTTTGAACTTCGAGTTTTTTGGAGAAGTATTTTTTAAGTTTTGTCTAGCACAATCATTGCTAATATTTATTAATTTGATAGGATTGCTATTTTTGAGATAATATTTTCTATAAAGTTTTCAAAATAATTACAAAATCGTATTATATTTTATATACTGACGTTAAGTTCATATTATCAACTCTTCGATTTTTTTTTTTATAAGTTGGGGACTATAAAGATATTATATTTTTGCATTGCATTGCATATAATATTTTTAATTTTCTATTACTAATACCTTTTGGAAAATAATGTATGCAGCACTTCAGTAATCTGAAACCTCCATATTATTATTAATTCATAATAAAAATGATAAAAATTTTTTGTTTCCAACTTAAGAATATCATTCAGTATAAATTTTTTTAACTCTTATTTAATTGATAGTAAATAAAATTTTGAATATTTAATATTTAATAATGGATAAATATGTTAAATAAAGCTTTTGATTTCAACTTATAGTGAAAATAACTTTCACACACACATATATATAGCCAGATTTTTGAAACTAATAACAAGAGGGTGAACGCGTTCGTAAAAATTGATTTATTATAAACTCAAAGTCATATTTTTTTATTACTATTATGATTTTTCCAGGTCTGTGATTTAAATTTTTCAAATGAATCAAGATCCAATAAAATTATCATATATTCAGACGGATTAACTTTTGTCTTAAAGATGAAATAAATTCTGAAAAAAATATGTTTTTTTGAAAAATTAATCGATAATAAAAACCTTAAGTGTATTCTAAAATGGTATACACTATATTTAGACATAGTTATGAATAAAGTAATATAAATTTAAGTATATAACAAGTGTCTTATAGATCAAGTTTAATTTTATTTAAACTAAAATATAATTTAGCATCATGTCATTTTACGTATATCCAGGTATTTTGATGCTTTATTACTACTAATAAATGGTTTATCGAATTTACTGATTACTCATTTTCCTGTTGTATGCATAATATTGATTTTAAGTTCTTTTATTAATAAATTTTAATATTCAAAATATTTTTTAATCTATTTGTATAATTTTAGTTTCCTGATATGGATTGATACATAGGATCTTGGTTTTTCATATTAAAATGACGAGCTTTTAACAAAATATAAATATTTAAAAAATGATAAAATAAGCTTCATAAATTGCCAATAGGTTTTATAAGTATGTTAAGGATATTAATATATATTAGCACCTCTTTTAAGCCTGCGTTTTGAATCCAGGTTAAAAATGAACAATTAAGAAGTGCATCATTGTATAATAATTTTTTTTTCACTTTGATAGTATTTATGAAAATAAAATCGTTAGATTTTTATAGAAATTATTGAGATTCAAAAATCACATTTTTATTATCGAAATTTAAGAGTGGTGCGAGCTTAGGCGAGTTTTTACTTTACCCTATTTCGTTTATTATTTAATTATTATTTGTTTTTTGAAACATATTTGTTTTTAAATACTTATTGTATATTTTAGGACTAATAGATTTAATTAAAAAAAGTTTGAAAGCACTTTTTTTCCCCTAAACTAATTTCAAAAATAAACAATTAATATTGTAATTTCAGCTTTAATACTCTATATTATATTTAGAACAGTTTCTGATATTATTAGAGACTGAATTTTGTTCATATATACGCAGTTTATCATTTAAGGCCGCATATACACATTATTTTAAGGTTTATTTATGAAATAAATAAAAATATTTTTTCCTCTCAAAATATAAATTTATAATATCTTTCCATCATATTTTTCATAACTATTTCCAAAGAGTTCTTCAGTTAAATGTAAAATATTAAAATATTAAAGCGGTAGGATTATAATTTTCTTCCTAATTGAAGTTATACCTTTTTTATGACACGAAATTCTTTGCACACTTGAATACAATTTTATTACATGTTTAATGTTTTATTTAAACTAATTGATTTTTAATTCTTTTCTTTCAATTTTCAATTATATTTTTCATTTGTATATTAACAGCTTCTTTTATAGTAGCTTCTAGATTTTTTTTCAGTTATAGTAGCTTCTTCTTGGACTAAAATCGTTACCCGTTTGCTCAATTTTTATTAACTAAATTTATAAAATTTTCATTAGTGTTTTCAATTGCTCACATAGTGTTCTAATTATGGTTATGTACGATTATAGGTTTTTAAATTTCGGTTTTTATCCTTATGGGCTTACCATGAAGATTCTAATTGGCGAGATATAGCTGAAGATGAGGATAGTGATAATTATGTATCAGTTTATATCTAATCCCCTGCTCTAGCTGAAGACTTAAAGCAGTCGGTCTATTTTTCAGGAAAAATATTATTGAGTATCTTGTATATTCTTTACTGGGGCTTTCTTTAAGTTTCGGACTCATCCCTCAACAAGGTTCTCGTCTGTTATTTCTATCTTGGGGGCTGTAATAAAATCTAGGACTTGTAAGTTGATGGATAAATAAGTAATTTACAGATATACGGAGCGAGAAAGAAACAAATTCTTTAAATTCTCTTTGTGGTGGAGGAGCGATGAAAGTTGGTTATGTTGATATAGCTTTTTCCCACATTTGGTTATACAAAAACTGTTTTGAAGGTTAGATTTATTCAATTATTACTGGTATAATGGATCGACTAACTAAAATATAAAAAAACTAAAAATCAAATCAATAAAATATTTCAAAATAAGTCAAAAAATATACCACACAAAAACATACTATATAATATATCCAAACTCATTCCCAAACGCTCACTAAAGCTATTAAAAACAAGAGGGAGCCCGATTACGGTATAAACCAAGCTAAAGTTGCTTAAGCTGAGAAAACATATGTCACCGAAAAAAAAGTTATAATAACACGGATCCCGGGATTTCAACTAAGATATTGATGGATGGATCCAATAAACTATTAAGAAAAAAAATGAACCAAAATAAGTCTCTTCTGTCAAGAACCTGTACATAGCACCAAGATGTAGATTCTTTAAAATCTAAGTGCTTAACAAGAGTAAAAAAAAGAATTTTCAGATTTAAAAAGAAGATAGGCTGTTTTCTGATACAGAAAAGCGAATTCTGAATTTTCCAAAATCATTACACCTATTAATAATCTTATTATAAGATGAGCCATTATAAAACCGCCACCTAATCCAAATTTAGATTTTGCAAAGAAGAAATAAAAGTCAAAGAATAGAATCTTTTCAGGCTCACTATCTGCCACACCGATGGTGGAACAACTCAAGAAAGGTTTTTTTTTCTATAGAATATTGATAAAATACAGAATAATCTGTGCCAATTACTAAGGATAAAGTCTAGAAGACTACTAATTCTTCAGCCACAAAGGTATTTCAAATATAAAAATCATAAGGCGAAAGTAAAGAAACGAATTAGATCCAAACATTTCGATATTTAACCTATTCAGCCAAATTAATACATCTTACGAACAGTCAGAACTTCAGTTGAGGAGGAGAAAATTCCCGCAGAGGCGACTCCAATTACTGAAGAGGATACTATAAACCCGATTAAAACTCAAAAAAGAGCTTTGGAACTTGCTATAACCAATATTTTTAATTATGGACTAAGTACAATAATCATAATTAAGACCGTGCACCTATTTCGAGCCAAAAAAAAGCAATCATGTTTAAGAAAATTAGACAAAAGATTCGACCTCCTGAAAAATAAATCACCTTAAAAAAATTGTTATTTATCAGAAATAGACTAATATCATATGATATATCAGCATAAAAATTTCTGATTAATAAAAAACTGAAAAATTTTGAAAAAAAATTAGAAGAAAATCTCAAAGATAAAAACATCCATAAAAAATTCTGTAGCCAGTATACAAGTATATTCAAAAAAAATGAAAAAAAATTTAAAAATGGGTCAAAAAAATATCCCAGGTGTTGCAAAAAAAAAATGTAACCGATCTGCGAGATTACAAAGAAAAATATCGAGATAAAATAATTAGCAATCTAAAACACCAAAATCCATTTGCAGATACCGATATTACTGACCAAAAGGTTTAAATTCTGCTTGTAAAACTTGAAGAACCCATGGGTATATTAAATTTTTAACCTTGGGTACAAAACAACGTTTTCCTTATAGAAACCTAAGTCCCAAAAAAAAACCAAAATCGCTAATCAAAATCCATATCCAGAAGGAAATCAGCACAGTTTTTTAACAATATGTGATTTTGAGGACCATCAAAAATTACTAAACTAGGAAAGAGGTTTTTATCACAGATATGTGCCGAAAAGAGGACAGAGAAATTCCGTATTCTTTTTGAAATTATCCAAAAAAGGATTTTGTGGTCAGGAGAGCCATAGCATTGAGGCATTCAAATCCATAGGTGACTTGAATTTATTAAGCTGCTTCATATTCAAATATAGCATCAGTTCAATCCAAAATTATTTTCTATTGAACCCGTATTAGCTATAGTGTACCGGTTATATATTTGTATCGACTACAAGAGCATTAGAATTAACTTTTTGATTGAAGACAGTGCCAAGAATATTTGCCAAAATAAAAAACATGTTTTTTAACTCTTCGGAGCAATAGGAAACAAGTCTAATTTTCCAAATTTATAATTTAGATGTACTTGGAAATTCAACTAAGAAATTTTAGTTTTAATTTCAAATAAACAAAGAAATGTATAATAAATAGTATTCATAATGGAGTTTTGGATTAAGTAATCTAATTGGAAATACTACAAAATTCTCTTTTTTTATTTTATACACTGCACAACGATCTTGCTCCACGCCTGGGAGAGACAAGAAAAATATAGAGGGGTATTAATGATGCAATCAAAAACCATAATTAATCGGCCAAGATATGAACCTTAACGGATTGTTTTACGCTAAGAAAATAGTGGAACAGTTATTTTCTAAATCGACTAAAAAATAATTGAACATAACTTATTCATTAAATAAATAAAACCCTTACTATATTTCTCAATTTTTATAATCGAATATAACTGAGACTCATTTAGGTGGAGCAAAGAAATGTTTGGAAATGAATTATATTCCGTAGAATTCTTAATACACTGTGAAAATACACACCTTTATCTGAAACAACAGATGCTTCTGGAACTTGGTGAAAAATGGCCAGTGAAACTATTTCTGTTAATTACATGAAATTAAAAAAAAAAAAAAACTGACTCCTCAAACTTAAAGAGAGCTATAAAACTATCGATTGCTCTAAAATACATATTTATTCATGGAAAGATTCTAATTTCAGAATTTAAAACGAAAAAATTATTACAAAAGCCAATTTATAAATGTGAGAAAACAGAAAATCGTGAGTTTTAAATCTTGCAAAATAAATGTAGTGTATATGTCGTAGATTTAAAATTCGACTAACCAACTGTATTTAAAATCCCAAAAAAAACTCTATTTTGATTGGCCCTTTGTTTTTTTTTCTTTTGTACAAGGAGATAAAAAAATCTTTTAGTGATGAGTTTTTTTTATAAGTGCACAAAACATAAAGAGGGGAAGCTATTTGCTTTACTATATTTACATTATAACTCATTTATTTATACTTTGTCGAAAAAAATTACGTATTAGGAAATCTTATTAATATCTTTTGCTTTAAAGAGATTTCTTTTTGGTACTCCATTAAGCTTAGTCCTTGATCAGGTTTTTAAAACTGATAAAGAAAGTTAGGTCGCTATATCGGAAGACTATTACTACCAAAAGAATTTTTTTTACATTTTTTATATATTAATGGGTAAGGAGTGGCTAAAAATTCAAAAAGGCAACAAGTTTTAAAGTAAAACAAACTCCGGAATGGGCAAATATCCACTCTCTTTATTTCCTATAAAAAACCCATTTAAAAATATTGTGTTGACTTTATTAGTGTCTAAGGAAATGGAAAAAAAAAGGAAACACTCAACTTAACAGACTTGGGCTATTCCAAAACTGCCACATACATGAAATAGAATTAGATACTAGGATAGAAAATATACATTTGGAAAGAAGGCTAATCATAATTACGAGTTTTTTTTTATCGAGGAACAAACAGAAGCAATTAGAACGGAAGATGCCAAAGTGATAATTCTACGTCGTGAAAAATATTTGGGGACCGCTTAAGATAGAATTTAACGCATATTCAGCCAACCAAAAATTGAGCAGATAATATTCACAAGCTAATAAAAAAATAAAACACAAATATCAGCTGCTCTAGAACACCAGTCGAAAACAACTGAGCTTTAACTAAACCATCCAACGATTATTATATCTCCAACATACAGACGAACAATCGAGGAATACTTATTAATGTTAATAATAGCCCCATATTGATAGAGACAGCCTTAAAAATATTGTTAGAAAAAGTTACATCCGTAGATAAAATCATTCTAGTACAAGCTTACCCACAATTGGAGATGTAATCTTAGAAATTTTGCTAGATAAAGATTCCGAATCCTCATTAAATGTGAAAAAATTATTCTATGATTATATAAAACCAAAAAATATAAAATGACATGTATCAGAATGAAAAAAAGTTGAGAGATTGAGAGCTTACAACCAACTATACCATTGTTTTTACAGTCCAGTGATACTTTCGAAATTTTTGACTTCGCTTTATCTAAAGCCCAAATTGATAGCCTAATAATCAACATCAGTGTCTTTGCTCTAGATTACATTGTACCCCGAATAAAACTGGCCACTGTGGACAGGTAGTTATAAATACTTTTATTAATACTAAATAATGATTTGATGATGACTTACTCATACTTCCATTAAGCGAAATTAGTAAATTTTTGCACTATATAATTGGCAGGGTAATAATGATAAAGTTTTCATAATTTATTGGGAAAGAGATCAGATATTTTCCTGAAATTACTACATCCTAGAGAAATAAAAGTGATCTAAAAATAATCATAAGATCTGAAATAAGGAATTCAGGAAACTGAAAATAAGTTTATCTTCGTTACCCAAATCCAGAATGGAATAGAAGAAAGGAAATTTTTTCAAACAATTTGAAGAAAAACTAACTAATGATACAAAAAACACATAATTATTATTTAAAAATGATTAAAAGATATGAAATAGCAAGATAGATAAAAAAAAATCCTACAAGAATAGAATTAAAATAAAATGCGCAAAGCATCAGAGGCGTTAATGAAGTAAAAAAAATTTCGAGGGGCTAGTAGAACTTGTGAAATTTCGAAGCATTCATATTAGAATTTAGCAAGAACTTTCGAAAAATGGAATGAAAGCGAAGTAGACATAAGGCTACGTAATTTGTTAAAAAGGAATTTTTTAGCTATTAAAATATCCCAATTGTTGGTTAGAATTTAGTTCGGGCTAGTATTTGAAATTTTTCGAATGATATTTACTAATAGCTGAGGACTGTTTGATGGGTCAAAAGTCTGGGAAAATATTACAACTACTCATCAAATATCTGCGAGGTGTCTTTAATGAATTAATTTTTAAATGGCTATGATATTCGGAGGAGGAAATTATCTTATATATTCCTATATTGGGAGAAAAAAATTTCCGTAGTTCATTAAAATAATAATAATTATCAATCAAATCCAGTCATAGAAAGATATGGTCTAAAAAAAGTAGTATAGTAGCCCTTCGTTCTTTCAAACGTTTTTCAAATTTTACAATTTACACTCAGAAATGCTTCAATCTTTCATCCATACTATATCTCTAAAAAATTTAAAGAATAAATCAACATCATTTTTTCTAAGTGGCCCTTAAATGACTATTAAATTAGATTATATGACAATAACTCAAAAAAATAACTAAATAATATTTTTCTGTTTTTATCTTGAAGATATATGCATTAGAAAATTATTAGGCTTTATTACCCCAGATTAAATATGAATTATACACTAACTGATTGGTTCTTTTTTTTCTAGAAATTCAATATAAAAATATATCCTTAAAAAAGAAATCCATTGAGTTTTAGTAAATATAGTTGATAATTATCTCTGTTTTTCAATCTTATATAAATGTGTTATTATTACATTGATATTTCTTCCGCTAATTTTTTTATTATATTTTTTATTATTCTTTAATATATTTTATACAAGTTCGCATTTAAGCTATTGATCATTTCTTAACGTGAGTTAATTCATAATTAAATTTAAATTACTTGAAAAATTAAATAATTTTTACATCATTTTGACCTAATAATTTTCATAAAATTACTAAGCATTTAGGAAGATTTGAATATAAGTATTTGTTAAAAAATAATTATAAAAATCCTGCAAGATGGGCTCATTTTTAAGACTAACTTTTTTATATTAAAAAAATTATTTGATTCTTTTTATATTTTTGAAATTGAGTTAGTCATTTTTTTTATTCTTTTGTTTTATTTTTGAAATTTATTAGCCTTCACTGGTTATTTAACCGGTTTAGTGTTTGGGTATTTAAAAGTTGGTATAAAATAATGAAATCATAGAATAATTTTTTATGGTCTTTTTTTTTGGCAATGTAGTTTTTTTGAGTCGCAAATTATAACAATAATGTTCTAAGGCAACTATTTTTAAATTTTTGTTTCCTCTGCATGAATTTATATTCTTTTACGCCTTTTACCTATATTACGCATATAATTTAATTTAATTTAATTTAATTTGTTTGCTTTTTTTTTTGGATCTTGAGGTTTCTTTTAGTGTTCTTCATAATAAAAATAATAATCCATTGTATTGAGCTTCTAAACGAAATTCAAAAATCACTAATAAATGCTAGAGCTTTTTATAGAGTCAAAATTATTAATTTAGAAATAAATCAGCTCCTAATATCTAAAGCTGTTGGGAAATTATTTAAAAATAAATAAGCTTCAAAATCCTATGTTTAATTAATAGATAAAAAAAATCAATTTTTTTTGGGAAATATACTAAATTTGTTACGATGACATATTTATGTAAAAAAATTGAGATTAGTTGATATATTTCAACAAATTGTCTAATGAAAATAATAAAACATTATATTTCTCATAAAATAAATGCTATTATTTACCTCGATATCAAACCAGAAGCTGATTAACGTATAGAGCAAACTTTTTATTTATTCTATATCCATAATTTTATTGTACGATAATGTAGAATAAACTAATGAACACTTTTTACTTCATCAATTATCTTGAGATGTCTAGTAGTTTTTTTATCCCCCTTGTATCCACTGAATCAAATTATTGTTTTGGATAGCAACCATGACAAACTATTGGGTCTATTAACAACATTAGTTTATGATTTTTTTTCTGCCAACTATTATTGGCAAATATCCAATACATGAATAAAGGGTAAACAAACAACTTCAATGTAAACAAACATAACCAATAATACTACATCAATAATTTTATCAGAGTTGAGCTTAGCCACTCACAGAAAAACTAATGGCTCAAATCAAACTGCCACAGTTTATATAGTAAACCCATTTGCGAGTAATATGGTGAGAAATAGCTCTATTGTATTTGAATGTACAATAACTGAAAAAATATTGTGCATTATATTTGGTGATGGCATATTAATCTCACCAAACCCCAATAGAAATATTTTTGGATTGAATAGTTAATTAAATCAAGGTCATCTGCGAATGGTATCCTATCTCGAAGCCGTATATATTTATAATTTATATTCTAGAAAACAAAAAGTATTCATTTTACTGCCTTTGTATAATATTGATTTAGAGTTATTCATATATCGTCTTTTGAAATATTCAAAATTCAATAAAGGCATAAGTTGCTGTATTTTAATCCACGACGTCCCAATGTTACTTTCTCAAACCAACCAAAATAATATTAAAAGCTACGGCCAGATTATTGTCCTGAAAAAGAATGGTAAAGATTCGAATATAACATTCCCTTTGGACATGTCTATTTGTTCAATAGGAAGGTAAGTATTTTACAGCCTTCGTAATTGCTAATTTATTAAAAAAAAATCTGTCTTCATTGCTTCATCCCCTTTTTTTCTAACTTTATTTCCTCAGTGGTGAATACAATCACGTAAAAATTGACGTAGAAAATGTTGCTGAGCGACATTGTCTATTATTCCTGGATAGGAGTAATAACGTAAGTAGTTATTATAGGGAAAATGTCTATATTTTCTCATACTTATTTTAAATTATAAATATAAATATTTAGGTGTGGATTCGCTCGATTGGTGATCAAATTACGCTTCTGAATGGTGAAAAAGTTGAAAAAGATCAGCTAGTCCATCATTTGGACGTCATAAAAATCGGCTCTAGATCTTTCAGATTTGAATTCAATTTCGAAAAAATGGAGAATTTAACTCCCGGAAAAAGTTCTACTTACATTTCGAATCGTAGACACACTTCGTTTTTATCTAATAATTCGTTTCAGTCATCCCAACAACTAATACCTCACAATAACAACCTCACAATCAAGCAAAAAAAGATAATAGAAGGATTTTATCGCCGTAAAAGTATGACTATCCAAAAAGACAATGAATTCAAACACACCGACCTTATAAAAGCCCATTTCTCACCTCAGCAGGATAACCTGCCTGATTCTTTGAAAAACAAATTATCTTCTTTAAAGCTAGAGCTAAATCGTATGTGTAGCCCAAGTAAGAAAATAAATAGACTATCTTCATTAAAATTAGTATCTAATCCCCCCAATGGCTTACAAAAGTACTCTTCTCAAACTGAAAAGAATCCTAACATCAATAGACGAAGGTCTTCCTCCCTTCCGCCAATATTATTTAATGAAATCTTGGATAAAAAGTCATCTGAATCGTCGTCTATATCTACAGATATCCAAAACCTTCCAGTTAAAATTTCTTGGGATTCGTACGAATATGAGAATTATGGTTCTGAGACAGAATTATCTCGTAAAACCCTGGCTTTATCACCTACATACTCTTTTTTGAATAAACTTGGTAGAAAAAACTCAACATCCAATGGTCTGGAACCCGTACCTTCATACTCCAAAATTATGAACTCAGGAATTTATTCGACACCGCAAATTATATCTAGGAAAATTGAGATCCGTAAAATCTCCACCGATATTCCGATTAATAAAAAAGAAAGAAGAAAATCTTTCAAACGTCCAAATTATGCTGAAATGTCTAGTGATTCTGATTCACCTTCTAGCTCTGATCTCGACTCAAATTGTAGTGCTAGAAAAAGACTTGTTAGATTCGGGCCTCCTTTAAGCCCAGAAATCTTTGATCGACAAGCTCCAACCTCAACTCCAGTCAAACGAGGGTCATTAATAAATAACATACCAGATACAAAAACGACACAACTTAAGTCTATACTTAAGGTAAAATGTGGGATTTTCAGCTTGAAGCTAGCCCCTAGCCCATCCCTTAAATCTAAATCATTTGAATCTGTGTCTGGGACTCCATTACTAAGACAAAGAAAAAATGGTAAGGTTAATTACGGATCTAGTCTTTATGACGAAACACCCATTGCTACTTATGAAACTGATTTGTTGGATGAAGGCTATCTTTCAGGAGATATAGATGATGGAAAAAACGAAAAAATTATAAACGATGAAAAACCCATGAGCTTTGAAAATAATTTAGAAGACCACACTGAAATCGATAAAAACTCTGGTTCTTTTTCTCAGGAAGAAATCGAGGTTAGTGAACTTTTAGATGTTGCACCTTTACCTAGTGAAAAAGATTTTCCAATTGATAATGTCTCTTCTGACAAATCATCAGAAGATTTTATTCAAACTCTACCCGATCCAGTTGATGAAAATACACCATCTTTTGAAGCTGTCGAAGTAAATTCAGTCCAGATATCAACACCTTTAACTTCAAGTAACGACAACATAACCGATGGTGATCATGCTATAATTAACTTTACTGAAAAACCCTCACCTAAAACGAAACAAAACTATCCCACACCCAGAAGCAGAAGAAGAAGTATGAGATTGGTCGAAAAAAATTTATTGAAATCCAATAGTCCTACTGAGAAAAATCAAGACAATTCCAAATTAGTAATACAGAATATTCAAATTGATGAAAATTTTATAACTGAAACACCGAAAGAATATGTTTCCCAGTTAGAAATAATCCATCAGTCCTCAGAACTTAATCAAAAATCGGTCTCTATCGAAGCGCCTATTCCAAGCACTAATTCTACAGCCAAAAAAATAATAGGGATTTTACCAGATTTGGATATTATTAATAAAACTTTGACCAAAAAAAGAAGCAGGCTTTCTCTTGTTGGGAAGGTTTCTCCTTTGAACAAAAAGAAATTAGCTCGACTTAGTCTGGCATCAAATTCAACAATAACAGATAAAAAATTGAACTCTCCCAACCAAAGCAAACTTAATTTCAGTACTAAAGACGGGGTAAATAAGGAAAAAATGTCAGATAATCCTGAGAATGATTTCGAATTAGATAGAGCTGAACTTAATTATGACTTTTCATCTTATAAAAGAAGATACTCAATGCCTCAAACATCTACCAGTCTTTCAGGAAATATATCTAGTTTTTTTTCAAAGAAACCTGCTAAAACTGAAGCAACAGATTCTCTTCCCCCAATTGATGATAAATTAAAAGGCATTAAAATTGATAATAATCAGGAGAATGTGTCTCCTAATTCTATTTCTACTCAAATTGTTAACCATGAATTAGACACCAATTCTGAATCTATAATGTTATCAAGTCAAAAGGCTACCAAAAATAATGATCCTAATGAAAAAAAAGATGAGAATAATCGCAATAAACTTGTAGGATTCAAATCTACAACATGTTCTAATCAAAACTTTAAAGAAAAGATTCCTAGTACTTCTAGGTTGACAAAAAATATTAATACAACAAAATCTCCCAAGAAACCAAAGAAGAATAAAATCAAAAAAATTAGCATTACATTAAACAAATCAAAAAAAATTGATAAAAACCTAATTTCTTCCGGTAAGGTTCAAACCATCATACAAACTAATTTAGCTGCTAATGACACCTCTACTCCACAAAATGGTTCAGGTCATATCCTTAGAACAAAAAGAAAGGCTTCAGAAGAGACTTTAGTTAATGAACCCAACATTGATCCGCCCTCAAAGAAAAGGAATGTTTCGGCAAAAACCAAGAAATCTGAAAAATCCAAACCATCCACAATTAAAACATCTAATCCCAGCATTTTGGACCGCCTTGTTAGACCTACAGTATCATCGAAACTGAAGTCAAAAAATTTATAGTATTCTTTCTTATAAAACCCGATGTTTAAAATAAACTATCTTTCCCTTTATTTTTTTAGAGAATCTATCCTTGAATATAAAATTTTAGTTCTTGGATAATCGGAATTATTATGGAAAACAAATTTCCCACCGAAATTGGCTATTTAATTGAATTTGAAATGTATTCACAATGGATTCATTTTTCAGATATATAATCATCAAAGAAACAGGTTAATGTATTCAGAAAGACAAATGTATTAATATTAAAGTAGTAGGAAAAAAGAAACGATTTTAATAAAACCAATAGAAACAAGGAATAATATGAGAGAAGGAGTTTAGGTGAAAAAAAAAATAAGAGTCAAGTAATTACAATTAAAGAGTATTATATTGAGGATTTCTTTAAGGAGAATGACAATTCCTTGAGTAAGAGCTGGGGGTCGCAAGTAGACAGACTATTAACAGAACGGGATTGGAATGATTTAGATATTTTGGAAACGGCTTGCTCAGCCAAGCACTGAGAAGTATCGAGTTTCGAAACCAAGCTGTTTGATGAAGATTTGAGAGAATCTACAAAGAACTCAGTTTCTTGGGCAAAGAAATCAACAAAGTCCTCTAGACTTAATTTTGAGTTGGACTTGAAAGCAGAATATCTGGCTAATATTTGGTTAGAATCAAAATCTAAGGATTCCGCTAATTCCTTATTTCCATCCAATTGACGGTTGTTCTTTATAAGTATACGGATTTTCTCAAAATCGGAATCATTTATGGTTGAATGCAAATCCATAAGAACACCTAGTTTATTATCAATATCCCTAGATTTTTTGTAGGCTCTAACAAAACTGCGGTCTTCTTCTTGATATTTAGTTATTAGTTCCATTAATTCTGATTTTCGTTTTTCATTTAATAAATTTTTTGGGTGAAGCCTCAAAGCTTCAGTGGAGGATGAATCTTGAGAATTTGATTCAGATTTCTTTCAAAATTATGGATATCAATAAAAAAATAATAAAATTGACGTTAGAAAAAAATTAAAATTAATTTTAATGAAAAACCCCCAGGTACTTACAGGTCGATTATACCAGGAAGTTTCCATAACACCATTCTCAATCGCAGACTTAACCTCATTTATAACTTCAATATTAACTGTAAAATGAGAATAATAATCATAAGTATATATATAGTTTATGAATTAAAAATTTAGGTATAAAAAAAACTATCTAGAATATCAAAGATGGAAGGGAAAAAATCACCTTGTCGTGCCAAATCACAGAGATTTTTGTTAACTTCAATTTCGGTCGGGATTTCAGGAACTGGGGTTCTTTTTACAATCCACGACAAAAGTTGCCTAAGTCTCAATGGCTCGGGAACTTCAGGTGATATATGTCTGTATAATAACTTAGTTTCAATCTCTTGATGGGGAATTGCTATAAAAAAAACGTATTTGATTTAGAGAGTGAGTCAAAAAATAAGTTTGAGTATAAAATGATCGAGATTGAATTAGAAATGCAGAAATACAGAATTTTAAGCTGAATTTAAATTTCCAATTGAATACGATTCAAATTAAACATAAAGAAAATCACCTGAATATCCATTCCCTATTCCCGAAGCCCGTTTACCCCTCTGTCCAAATGTGGATCTCCTTCGTGTAGAAGTGTCTTTAAAACTGCTAGAAGAAGACTCAGATAAACCTATTGAAAAGGGATGAATAAAAAAAGAAAGTTATGATTAAATTAGCGGATTTTCAAAATCTAATAAAAAGTATGGGTATTCAATAAAACAGAAGTAACTTGAATTATAAACTTATGAAGTAGTTAAATGAAAAAATAAGATTTTTTATGATTTGAAATTAGGAATGTGAAATTACTGCTTGAATTTGGCATAAGAGTCATATTTTTTCGTTTTTTGAAAGCATTATAGTTTTTTAATATCCTGGCTTCGAGAAAATTTTCCTGTTTTCTTTTCTGTTGGTCTGAGATGGATTGATTGGAAGGTATAATTGATAATGATGTATTAATTACTTGCGGTTCAGAAAACTCCCTGGAAACTAATGCCTTTTGAGCTCTTTCAAAACGAATTTGAGATTCAGTAAATAATGAATCGTCAAGCTCGATAGTACTGATAGTTGACTCCTTTAAAATTGATTTAGGCTTAGAAAAATCTATGTTTATATTTTTAATTGGACTATTTGATGAGCTTTCTTCCGCAGCAACTATTGTAGATTCTTTGGGGGTTATATCAGTGGTTGGTATTAAAGCTGTTGGAACAGGATTTGAAGGTATTTCTATAGATTGAAAACTCTCTTTAGGAACAGAAGTTGATAGCGTGGAATCTAGATTACTGGGATCTGAATGGGAGATTCGATCATTATCAATCAAAGCGACATTGGTTATTTCTTGTTGCTTTATATGGGCTCGTGAGAATCTATTCTTTAATCTTAATATTCTTTCCTCCGCCGATTTACTCGGGCGCTGGATTTTGAAATCGGGACCGATCATTTCGTGTCGCCAGGATTAAATAGTATAACGAATAATGGCGACAAGCCCTAAATAGAATAACTATTGAATAAATATCCAGCTTTCTTTTGGCTGCAAACATTTCTTTGTTCAAACAATTGCTTTTTTAGCTTGAATGGGGACAGCTATTATTGGCTGTAATCACGTCTTTTGCTCATCGAATACATTTTCCTCAAATGCATTTAAGGAATTTTAGACCATTGCCATTTCATTATTGTCTTTAATGCCTAAATTGTAAACAACACTATCAAATAAATTTCCGTATCAGTAGATCTTTCTGAAAACGGAAACAGTATGATTTGTGATTCCAGATAAGCAGTTGAGATTCCCTATAAATTGCATCTTCGAACAATTCAGGCTAAAATAATGTTGATTCGCCCAATACACTTACTTTGTATTGGTTTGCAGAATTTCCTAAAAAGCTGTGATTATTAATTTATAAATTATAACATTCGGCGGAATAAATTAGCAGCAAATACCTTACCATTAAGCAAACAATTGGTGTTATTATATTAAGTTTCCTCGTTTCGTAATATAGTCACGCGTAAAAAGATTGGGATGACATTTTTTATTTTTTATACTCTGAATAGGGTTTGAATATAGAATCACATAGAATAAAATAAATCTTTTTAGGAAAAATTCACTATGTAGCATAGCTAGTTTTCCATCCCAGCTGATCTTGATGTAACTCTAAGAAATTCTAATTAATTTTTCGCTTTTTTTTGTCATGGAATTTTATTGTAAGTTAACGTCAATAAAAAAATACTAAAAAAACATGGAGAAAAGAAAAGGGCGTATAGAAAAGACTATTATCCTAACTAAAATAAGCACCCCTACCGGAGTACATGCTGTGTAACTACGGGAAAAGGGTGCGATCTTCCATCCAAAAGACCCCCCCCCCTGGCATTGCTATAAGTAGTTGTGTGACTGAGGCTTTAACGGTTATGAATTAAGCTCTTTATCAATGAACAATAGTTCATTGAAGCTACTGACTCCTATTCAGAGCCTACTTCTGACAGGAATAATCTAATAGACACCTACCCAAATGCGGTATTGATCAAATTGGCTTTCCTGCAAATAGCTGTTAAACGTTGAGTTCCGTTTGGCTGTTGAACGCTAGACTTGCGCACTAGATTATATCCCAGTTGTGCTAAACGATTGGTTCCTCCTGTTTCTAGATGGTCCTCCTTTGGAATCGCTGTCCTCCGAATCGTTATGGGCTGTCTCAACTAGTTTCCACTAGTCAATACTAAGAATAGTACAAAAATGTGTGAAATTTTATATTAGTGTGCTTCGAAAAGTACAGTATTTAGCCGCCAAACCATGGCAAGGTATTTTATTCTTGTGAGTTACTAATTCTTCAATAAGATTTAATAATTATATTCTCTCACTTATCTATTTTTTTTTATTTCTGTAATTATTACCGATATCATCATTATATTTTAATGTTAACTTTAGGGTTTGTAGCAAATACATAAAAAAAGTATCGGATCATAACGAAAATTTCAGTTTTTAAAATGGGTGTTAAATTTAATGAATTTTAACCGTTTTAGATCTGAAATACAATAAAAATAGAAAAGTCTTATATTTTATCTTTTCTTTTCTTTTTATTCTCCGGATTTTTATACAAAATAATTTATATTGAAATTACTAAAAAATAAATAAATATTTCGCTTAGGTTTTGGAAATATTATTATCTTAAGCTTTAATAGTATAAACTTTATTTATAGATAAAGGGGGTTAAATTCACAGCTATAAATAATGTATAATTATTTTATTTTCTTAAAAAACTATGGATGGGCTATGAGACTTTCAGATTTTTTTTTAGTTCGGTTTCAATGAGTATAAATTTTCTGTAACTAATTATTCCTTCAAAATAATCGACTTTTATCGATTTTGATCAAAATCGTTATTATATATTGATAAACTTGTAGTTTATGCTTTTATTTCTCAAATGAACACATATAAATGATGAATGCCTCATCTCATCGCGTCCATTTAATATGATCTGTAAATAAACACAATCTAAAAAACAGTGGTTGTTCTTCCAATTTGCTCTTGTTTTCCATTATTTAATACCTGATCGACCTTCACCCAAATAATCCCCAAATACTGACTCGACCTCTATCCAAAAGATGAAAAATATAATTGAACTTTCTTGTAAATAAGTCTTCAAAGATAGTTTAGCTTATCACCTAATCCCGGGTGGTTTGCTTTTATTTTTGGGGATACTTTTTATGAGATTAAAAGAAAGTATTATGGGAAGGTTAAAGATGGTAAAATATAATATAGTAAGATCTAGAATATAAAGTTTTAATTATCAAGATCTAATAGCAATTAATTTTTCAAAAATCAAAAAATTCTTTTTTCTAATTCTGTACTCCTAAGAGTGAAATACCTTGCCTTGGTTTAGGGGCTTAATAGTGT
>LSSL01001091.1:24157-56037 GCA_001953115.1 Smittium mucronatum
CTCAGTAGCTTCAATGAACTATTGTTCATTGATAAAGAGCAAAATTCATAACCGTTAAATCCTCAGTGATAACCTACTTGAAGCAATGCCAGGGGGGGTCTCTCGGTTTGTAGATCGCACCCTTTTCCCGTAGGTACACAGCATGTACTCCGGCAGAGGAGCTTATTGTATTTAGGATAACAATCTTTTCCATATGTCATTTTCTTTTTCATATTTTTTAGTATAGTTTTGATGGCGTTATCTTACAATAAAATTCCGTGATACAAAAAAAAATTATTCCAATCCTGCAATATATACCAATATGTATCTTTTTTTTCTATTATTAATAATCAGCTTGGCAATAATTATAAGATTCTAATATTTATATATTTGATTTCTAGGCATTTTTAGAATTTTTTTTTGAAACATCGAAATTAAAATTTACCTGAACTAATGATTGACATTAACAAGCCATCTAGTTATGTAGATGGGTTTAAATAAAAGGAGCATCCCAATCTTATTAGCTTTCATTATGTTTGTTTATAG
This sequence comes from Smittium mucronatum, assembly GCA_001953115.1. Taxonomy (NCBI): domain Eukaryota; kingdom Fungi; phylum Kickxellomycota; class Harpellomycetes; order Harpellales; family Legeriomycetaceae; genus Smittium; species Smittium mucronatum. Next base: position 24,683 of record LSSL01001091.1, read on the forward strand.
CGATTTTACACTATTTTGTGTTGTGTAAATAAAAATAACTAGATAAACATAAGACAAATCAGGCACTACCACAAATTTGATTTTGTGATATCATCCGGTTGTGAAACTGTGAATTATATTATTACTCATAAATAATAAATAAAATTGTTTTAAATGATATTTAAAAGTCAAATATTTTATTTTATAGAAGATAACATAAATATAGACATTTTTTTTATTTCGATTCTTGGGTATATTAAGCTTTTTTTAAAAAAAAAATTTCAGATTTTTTTTTTTGCTATCGATAAACGTGTTACTATGCAAAATTTTGAAAAATTAATAAAAAACTTAACATTAAAATTATCAAATACGCTATATATCGTATGTTTGATCAATAAAATAATTTTAATGCTGTTAGATAAGGTGGTATATGATGGCGCACTTTGCTCTATAAAAAATGACATCTATGGCTAAATGTAAAAAAAAAAGAAAAAAATTCATTTTCCGATTAATCATTCATCCTCCCTGTGTTAAAGAACTAAGAAAAAATCTGAGCAGCTCAGCAGCTGAGCCCTTCATTATTTCTATATATATTTGAAATAAACATTTTTGGCTACTAGAAATTCCCAAGTTTAATAACATAGATTCTTAGATTATTGATTATCATTATCATATTTACATAAATAATTTTATATATATATATATATGCTTTACTTTACATTCAAGATATAATAGCCTTTTTTTTTTAGTAATAATGATATTCTTTTTTATAATAACTAATATTAAAAATTATTATTAACAACTAAATGGCATGCTTTTTCATAGAGTTGTCTATCTGAAAAAATTTATTTTATTATCAAGAGCATATATTAACATATAATAATCTATTAATGGGAAAATTTTCAATTAGTTTGCAGAATTAAGAAAAAGGCTAAAAGTAATCTAAATTTCAATCTCTTCATAATTTTAAATTAACTTTTAATAACTTTGTAATATCTAAAAGCAACATGATCTTGTTTTATGATGTATTACTACTCTATAAACCCCCAAATATAATAAATAATAATAACTTTTTTATATATTAAAATCGTATCTCCTATATGGTGAAAAAAGAAAACATAATATTATCTTTTAAAAAAAAATCCAAAATCTTATCAATCGATGTTTCATTGTGAAAATGACTTCAAAGATTTACAAGGAGGGTATTTTAACATAAGAATTCTGAATATCTTAGTATTAAGGATACCAGCTACGATTTGTTTAAATATTTCTCTAAAAAAATATTATACAGTTAAGATTACATAGTAATATAGTTTTTTGTTTAAATAAACATCCTTATGGATAATATGTAGCGATATAATTCTATTTTGACCAGGAATACGTAAGAATATAATGTCTTTTAGGGAATTTTTAAACATACTAATCAGGAAATTAATAAAAATAGTCGTTAAGAAATAATTATAAATAAACTTTAACTTGTTTTTGTTGTGATAGATAGTTTTTTTAGCACTAATTTTATAAATAAATTACCAAATTTTCAAAAAAAAACTTTTAAAAAATATTCCAATTTCATTGTTATTAATAAAACTACGCGGTAAAAACAGATAAAAAAATCGAGTGAATAAAAAAAAAAAATCTGTTGAAAGGAATTTCTAAACGGAAAAATCAAAAACACAGGTAGTCAGAGTGGTTTAAAAAAATGCATTAATCATCAGATTCTGTTTTTTGATCTATGTATTTAATATCTGGAAATTTTTTAATGGGTCTGTTGATAGAAATGAGGGTTCATCTTTTAAATTATTAAATTTGTATTACCTTATTTTTATCAAAAATTATAATCGATTTTTTGTGTATAATTCTTTAAGTTTTAATAAAAACAATTATTTTCTAAAATATTTTTATTAAATAATAATAATTTCAAAATGACCCTTTAAATCCTTGGCTAAAAAAGCTTAAAATATAAGCTAAAAAGTTGGTTTATTATCAATTCTCATAGAAAAATGGGACTTTTTTGATAATTAATTTTATTTATAAATACTTATCATAGGTTAAAAATGTGTTCAATCTTTATAAGACCTATTTTTTCTAATAAAAATCCTAGTAATACATTATTATTTTTTATTTGCTCTTCAATTAAATTCTGATAATTTCTTTAACAATTTTTAATTCCATTAAAAAAAAAGAAATAAGTTTTTAACCTAAAAAAAATTCAAAAAAAAAACTATTGATATTAAATAAGGAATTGCTGACCACATTGTGTTTTGAAATCAATTTTTTCAATTATAATCGAAGGTTTTATAAATGTTTATTTATTATTCAGTTACTAAAAAAAACCATTTAAATTTTAAAAAAAAATAGTATAATTATGAAACATTGGTCTTTTTCTAATTTTCAAAATATTTATTTATGATGTTTTTTTTAAAATCTATTTCAGGGGGCTTTAAAAGATTATCCATATAATAATATTAAATTTTTCGAAGTTTTGAATAAAAATATAATTTAATCTAATATTATGAATCTATTGTAGTGAGCTAATTCCAACAATACCCAGTATTTTTTTTATTAAAATACGATTTTTCACTCTTTTTTCATATTTTAAAATAGAAAAAAGCACGAATATCAAAAGTGAAAATTTTTTAATTAATTTTCAACCATTAAACTTATCAAAAAATTTAACATACCCTCATCAAATTTTATAATATAAATAAATAAGTAATATAGCAGTATTTAACACATATAGCCAATAAGAATAAAAAGAAGATTTTACCTTTCCGAGATGTTTTTTTATTTTTTATTTACATATGCTTCAACATGCAGGATAATCATTAGGTGGCATATAAAAACTCACTACAAAAAGTTGCAGTATTTTTAAAGTAATTTTAAGCAATATTTTTTTTTATATTTCTTTTAAAAAACTGTATTTAGTGACAAACAAACTTACCATAAACTCATTAATTTTACTTCAATATTATGACATTTTTTAATTCTTTTTATCAATTTTCTGGTTCTAACTGGTGAATTTCGTAAAACTAATAATGCGTAATGCATAAATCGTGCGAAATAGAGTCGCAAATATTTTTAAAAAATAGATTTTTTAGAATCTTTTATTAGTCACGTAAATAAACAAATATTGAAATATAACAAATAGAATAGCATAAGAAAGCATCAAATGTACGATTTTTATCGGATCCTGAATTTAATGTAAAGTTTTTCAAATCATTTTTCTTTAAATTTATGCAATTCCATAATTTTTTTGGCTAAATTAATTGGATGTAACTTAGGAATAAAAGTACTCTTCTCCAAGACTCTTTTTTTTATTTGAGAAGGGCCTGCATTTTTGTTTTTTTTAGTTATTTGAATACTATTAGATAAATGTATAATGTCGGCTTTAATAAACAAAAAATGAAGTAAATGTTTTATTTTTTTCTATTGAATAGCTTTTCAGGTTTATAAAAAAATCTATATTTATTTTTTATGAAGAAATTTATTTTAGAATTACTTTATATATCTGGCTTTTAGGGTGGAATTGTGTTTTTACTACATATCGTAAAAAAAGAGAGAAATATCATTAAAAAAATCTTTTTATCTATCTAAAAACTTAGGATCTTTGCTATAAATTGAAAAAACAAATAATGAGGGCTTTATATTTATTTTTTACGATATATACTGGGATGATTTATTTGTTTGTATCTAGTGGTAAAAAATTAAATTACTTATTATTGCTACTATAATATGGATTTTATTTGAAAAATATTTTGGTAAATAAAATATTACAAACCCCACTAATTTTTTTTTAGATATTTGCAATAATGACTTTACTATTAGGAGCAACACAGATGTGAAAATAATTAACGATTGTAAAAATTTTAATAAGGCACTTATTATCGATCCAACAGAAGAAATTAATCTTGAAATTAAGATTGGATTTGCATCTAGTATTCATATAAAATTTAATCATGAAAATTTTAAAAAAGAAAGTTTTACTATAGAAATATTTCTATTTAATCTAAAACACGTCATAGAGGATATTTTTATCGACTGCCCTGTTTTAAAGAATATAAAATTTGGATATTTATTGAATGTTGGAGGACATATAAGTGTAAAAAATACTAAAATTTCAACTTTATCACTAGACTCGCTTATTTATCCTCCGAAAGGTATATGTATCCAAAAAAATACTGAATTAGCTAAAATTTACATCAAAGGAATTACATATGTTCAAAAAAACCTTAATACTGTTCAGAATGTAGATGAACATGTGATAAACATAATAATTGCCCAGAATAGAAAATTGACAGGTATTTTCCTAAATCAGTTGGATAAGGTGGGCCATTTAAAAGTTTCCGGATCTGGGATCGTAAAAATCTTTGCTCCAAATCTTCAACAAGCTTATGTGTTTACTATTAACTACAATCAGGGCATTGACTCTGAAAGCAATTTTGATTTAATACAGGTATTTTGCTTTTTAAAAATATCTGATAACTTTATTGGAGTCGAAAAACCATCTGTAGCACCCTCTATGCCCAAAAATAACGAATGCAACTTAGAAAAAATAGTCAATACGAGTTTTTTTACCAAAAATCTGAATGGGAAAATATTAATCCGCAATAATGATCTTGTCAAATTGCAGTTTTGTAAGCTAGAAGAAATAAATAGCATCGAAATCTACGACAACTCAGAAATCTGTTTTTTGATGTTTCCGAAACTGATAAAAGTATGGGACTCTTTCATTTCCTACAATAACCCCAAGTTATTTTATTTCTCACTCTCCTTCCCAAATTTAATAAAAGTTGGTTCGGATTTTTTTATTCAGGGATACTCACAAATATTTGACTCCAACAAGAAAATTGAAGTTGGCGGGACATCATCCATAATAATTAGAAAAGAAGATTTTCAAAAAGTAGAAAATCAAAATCTCTGCGAAAACTTTAATTGCTTGGTTGATAATAAATTCAAAAAGATTTCTAAACTTCCTCAAATTGAAATATATACTTGCTCTAATGGGATCGCATCTCAGCCATTCAACTTTGAAGATTACAAAAAGATAATTTGCAACAAGTGTTACTATGAAAACTATAGTTCTGAATGTATTGAGAATACCTATGACAATTCCGTTAATATATGTAAACATAGCTTAAAAGCACACGAAATTCCCAGAGTTTTACATCAAAAAGAGGATATAAACGTCCCAAAATATGTAAGTTCATGTAAACTCACCACTGAAACCTATAAGGGCTCATATGATTTTGATAATGAATGTCTAGGTGACATTGGAGACTCGTTTTACGTCAAGCATGAAAAAATGATAAAAATTTCAGGAATTTCAAAAATCTCTGATTTGATTTATGCAAAAGAGCCCTTAAATTTTCGTTCTTAATTAGGATATTGATCATTAATATATATCTTTTTGTTTTTTTATTTTTCTTCATATGTATAACTCTAAAAATTAATAATAAACATATATATATTATATGAATTTTTTTAGTAAAATAACCCTATTAAAAAAATATCAATTCATGTTAATCATTATATGAAAAATATAGCTTGTTTTTGATTAGTTTTATCTAAAGAATTTTTTTTTTCAAGACACTGTATCGATCTGAAGATTAAGTTTTACTAAACACATTTTGTGTCATCTTTGAGTTAAATGAAGCTTAGATTGTTTTCCAAAAATTTGCATTATATTAATATTATAAACGAAATTTGACAATATTCTGCTTATTTAAATCAATTTTCAAAAATAATTTTAAAATTTTTTTAACATGATTGATATTATTCGATTAATGTCCTTTACTTTTTTAAAAACATTATCTTGATAATTATTTATATGAAATCTGCCTATAATTTCCAAAAATCAATATCTACCGAATTATTTATGAGCAATAATTATGAAAAAATTATAATAGTTGAAAAAGTAATAAATGATTTAATTAATACTTGGGTTTTCCAATTTTTATGAAAACCTTATAGTTTCCTCTTGTTGATTATCCAATTACAAGAAAAGATGGGAATTAAAATGAAAATTTTATAAAAAAAAGCAAATAATTACAAGAAACATACATTTTTGTTATTTAAATAAATAAATTATATTATTTAAAAAAAGCTTATGCGATGATAATAGAAATTTTAATTATTGTAAGCCTAACTATATTATTTAAATCTATGGCCCATTTATGATTGACGTTATATATTTTTTTTCAAAAAGAAATATTTTCAAATATTCTCATGTCTAATGCATGAATATATATAATATTAACTTATCGGATTGAAAATTTTAAGTTATTTAAGAAAAATACCCATTTTATACCAAATTCAGGATTATATATAACTTTTTGAAAAAAAGTATTTTATAAAATGGGTTCTTATTTAAATCAAATTTATTTGATTGAAATTAAAAAAGTTATAATGAGGAAAAATTGCTATTATTTGCATAATAACATAAAAAAGTGAATTTTAAAATCATTTAATTAAGGTAATATATATTTTTAAAAAATATATATATAAATGCATTAAAAAAAAGCAATTATAATTTAAATTTCATTCAAATAACATGGTTAATTTTCATGCATTTAATGTCTTTTTTTATATATTTTATAACTTGTATTTTTTCATTTAAAAAAAATACTGTATAAAATATTTATTATTTAAATAATTATAATTATTTTAAGAATGTTTAGTTTGTTATTATTTGATAAATAAAGAGTGTAAATATTTTTCGTTATTTAAATAGACTTTTGAATTATAAAAATAAATTATTTTCAGACAAACTATTCATAAAAAGCAAATTTAATTTCCACTTTTTTTGAAAAAAAATTCTGCAATAGCGAAAAATATAGATAGAATTATATTGCTTTAAAGCATGTAATAATATTCAAATATAATATTTGTTTATAAATGAACTAAAAAATTATGAAAATTTTAATTCAAACTCACACTCTTATATTTTTATTTAATATTTATTTGATTTTAATCATTTCATGAATGTATAAGGTGGGGAAAATGGAAAAAACATCGATTTTGATTATATTAATCGGAAAGAAAAAATTCGAATTTTTCTAGAAGATTTAATTCAAAATGTTTAATATATCTCTTTTAAACATTATGCTATTTTTTTAAATTTTTTACGCATCGGCTTTTTAAAATAACAGATATAATATTTGAATTTAGCCTAATCTAAATTTTTCGAGATCATGATTTTCAGAAAATTTTAGAATTTTTAACAGAAAGTATAAAAAATTTAATTTTTTTTTTAAATTGTTACTAAATTATTAGGAAAACATATAGCTTTATAAAAAAAATCTATTTTATGAAAAACTTAAATAAAAAATGTTTAATAGAAAAATTATCATAATCTGTACAACTTTTTTTAAAAATATTAAAAAAAAATTATCACAAACTTATAATCGGAAACAGGAGAAATAGATACCACGTGTTAAAAAAAAATTAATTTAATTTTTAATCAAAAATCAATTTTGGTTAATTACCATCGTGAAAATTGGTTTGCATAAATTTAGGTTTCTATAAATATTTCGATTATAGGCAACCTTAAACCCAATAATATATTACTACTTATTAAGTTTTAACTTAAATTCTAATGTTCTATCTTTTTTTTTTTAAACAATTTTTTTCTGGACTATTTTATAAAATTCCAACTGTAAACATCCCAAATGTATATTTTTTAGAATTAATTTAATATTAGGATATTTTTATAAAAAAAAGCCATTGAAATTTCATAAAATAAACTCAAATAAATGGGGTGTTAGCATGCTGATAAACTAATTAATTCTGATTATGATTTTATTCACATCTTTTTGTGAATTAAATATTTTTCCTTTAAAAAATATGCTTTAATAGGTATAAGAGCTTCTAGAGGAAATTTATTTGTTATTTATAGAATTTTCATTGCACAAAGACATTTGGAAAAGATTATTTTTTTCATTTTATCATTTAATAGCACATATTCCGAGATTTGTGGTGGTGATGAAATTTTTTTGGGTTATTTTGACTTTTTTTTCTATTTTAAATTATATTAAAGGTTATTAATTCATATCAAAGATCTTATAATCATAAAAAAACAACACAAATCAAATAGTTACATAATAAAAATTATTTGCGTGCAACATATTAATTTTATTTCTCCTACAATTGATTGACCTGGAGTTTTATATTTGAGAAGAGGGGATTATATTAATAATTCAAAATAACATCTGAGTAATATTTTTTTAAAAAAAAAAAGTAAAGCAACGTTTTTTTAAATTAATTTCAGTTTGACTTAATTATTTGTTAGAAAATGTAGAAATATTTGAATTTATTTCAATCTTTGGAATTGAAAAAAATTATAATTAAAGATTACCAACACTCTGTGCTGAAGATTTGTATCGATATCTAAATTTATATTCTAAAAACGGCATGATTTCAAATACTCAAGACAAATAATAAGACTTTTAATTAATAATTTTCTGTGATTTCAACATAAAATGAGAAGATAATAGTTGCTGTAAAATTTTGATAATTTATCATTTTGTTAATCTATTTTATCGCTTTAGAAATATTGAAGTATTTGAGCTAATTTTGACTTAGTAAATCTGTTAATTTTTTTCATAAAATATCTAATATCTAATTTTTTGCAAAACTGAGAACAGATGCTTCTGTTTTCAGTAGAAGTAATTTTATAAATTTCTTATGGATATTTTTAAAATTATTTTGATTTCTGAATATTTTCGAAAAAAGCTTCAGAATTTTTTTTATTTTTGCAATTTATCCAATATTTAAAAATTAATTAATCATTATAAGATACAATCGGAAATACAGGAGAGATATAATACTCATATTTTAAGCATTAAATTGTTAAAAAATAGGGATTTATTCGTCTAAAAGCTTTGACTTTCAAAAAAATCATGTAAAAATATTTACTATTTTATAAAACAGTAAATAATGTTTTCAAATACGGATTTAGTAATAAATTAAATGGAAAAAATTCATTTATAAAACTTCAAATATTTTTATTGATTTAGAGGGTTTATTTAAATGCGCAAAATTTATATTTTTATGCTTGATACCCGCAATTGGTGTTTAGTAATGATCTTTATTTTAAAATTCATTATTAGAATTCCTATTAATATTGTATAAAATTTCAAAATAAAAAAGCTGAATAAAAACTGAATAAAGAAGCTTATAGTTAACACAAAACCCGATATTTTTATTGATAAATATATGAGTACGTGGTTTTAATCATTACAAATATTGGAAACATAATCGGTGATTTTTAAATCTATTCAGATATGATCCAATTTAATTAATTAAAAAATTTACCGATAAAATTAATTTAAATTAATATAAATTTTACTTAAATAAATTTTGATAAAGCACTCCAGATTCTCTTAATTTTCAACTGTTTATTTCTAGTATTTTATAAGTATTAACTGATTTATTTATGGTCATAAAAAAGATCTCGCTATTAGAACTAGACACTAATTTTTTTAATGAGTTTCAATTCATAAATTATTTATTTAAAATGAAGAAAAATTGGAACAAATTTTTTTTATTTTTTTTTATAAATACCATTCAATAAAAATAATTCGTATCAAGTTAATTACATTTTTTAAAATGGCTAAGCAATTTTTTATTCTATATAAGTTAAGAAATGATCTTTTCAGCAAATGAAAGAAACTTAATCTCTAAAATTAATACTGCCAAGACAGTAGTGTGAATTTTTTTAAATGTGCTATTTTCGGAAATATTTTAATCCTAATTTATTTTAATTTAGAAAAAAATATCATATGACATGTTTTGCATATTGTATTTATCATACAAAATTTGATCTGCTTTTAAAAAAATTGTTTGAAATAGTATGATAAGTTTAAGGATTTTTTTTCGATATGAGAGGGATCAAAATACCAAATAACCCTGTCATAATTCATTCTAAAAACAGGTTTTCGTTTAAATTATATACCATCTGTTTTTCTGGACACGCTAGAAATATTAAATATTTTACATTAATAAATTTTAAATAAAAATTCATTTTTTTTAAAAAATTCCAAATAAATAATCTTAAGTCTTAGTAATTACTGTTTAAAATATTTAAAAACGGTATGATATCTATTTTTCCGGTTTTAAACTATAAAAGCTATATAGTTATGTTTGTTTGAGTATTCAGGTTTGAACTTTTAATATATTTTAAAGATAAAATAGGAGTATAATAATTACATCTATTCAAGTTCAACTTTGAAATGTTTTGGATACTTTTCATATATTTATCATCTAAAAATTCAACTGATTTTATATGAATAAATCATTAGCAAGCTCGTTTTATGTAGTGCACGCGAGCCTTATTTTTACAAGAATTTTCAGTCCATGAAAGTTAAATTAACATTTACAAATTATCAAATAAAAAAATTTAATCAAATAAATAATGCTATCATTTAAATTACTTAGATATTTTATGTTTTTGAAATGTCTAATAAAAATTGTTTAGATATATTCGAATTTTTATGCATAATAAATTGATGTTTTCTTTGGGCATAATTAAATGAAACTACCCTTTGAAAATGTTAGAAATTAATAATTTAACGTATATAAAGTTTACATTATTTTATCTATATTTATATTTTTCAAATTTTTATTCAAATAATTAATAAATTGATTAAAATTTATCTTATTAAAATCAGATCAAATCCTCATAGGGTTCATAATTCACCGATTAAGGTTTGAATTTACGTAGTTTCAAATACACGTACAAAACATTATAATTTTAAACTTGCTTTAATGAGATATAGTTATCATAATATATAAGTTTTAAATACCTAACAATTAACATTTTCAAAACTGTTAGTTTAAATAAAACCTCTGAACCAATCAAATAAAAATATAAAAATATAAAAAATACTATGTTCTTGTAACAAGGATTTCTTTCTCCACATATCTCTTTTGATAATAATAAAAAAAATAATACTTGTTTATACCAAATATATCCACCTTATAATCCATTTTAAATTTACTGTTTGTTTTTTCAAAAAAAATTTCAATAATCTCACAAAAAAACTTTCTGTATACTATAAGAAAGATTATAAGTAATATTATTAATCGAAAATATTTTTTTTGGTTCAATAATACTCCATCACACTATGAAATAAATTTAAAATAATGAAAAAGCATTTTATTATATATAAGGATACGAAATTTTCATCAAGTAAATGATGGTATTCGAAAAAAATAATAATAAAAACAAGTAGGGAGATAATCTTTATAATTGATAATTATATTTTTTAATTTTTAATTTTTCAAATACAAGTCCTTTTTCGCTATAATTTTTTTTCATTATGTTAATATGATAATCGATTATAATTAAATTCAGTATTCTTTAAAATTTGAATTATTTTCTACGTTATTAATATCAAAACCTATCAATTTTCGTCAAATTTTTGTTTAACAGAGCCCGATTTTTCTTCATTTTTTCATTTTATAATTTATTTAATTGGAATGGAGCAATTTGAGAAGTATTTTATTATATATTATCAAACGAAATATTCTATAATGTTCAAAAAACTATCCAAAGTTCTGAGCCGTAAAATGCAAAAAAGTTCTTTAAGTTATCACTGTTGCTTAAGTATACCACTAATTGTTTAAATTTTTTGAAATTTCTTTCTGATATTAAAATTTAACAATATTCACAAATTTGTAACTTGAAAACTTCTATAATTTGATTTTGTATTAGATGAATAATTTTTATATTTTTTTAAAATTTTAACTATTTTAGCTCTGTAACAATTTAAATAAGAACTATAATTTTTAAAAAATTATAAAAATAGCTAAGTAGTTTTATAAACTCTGCATGAGAGTTATTTAATTGTTTAGTTAAATTTAAGTACATAATTGAAATTTTCTTAAATTAAATCAATTTAATTTTTCCGAATTAAAAAAGTTATTTCATTAATAAGCTTTTATAATAGTATAAATAAAAAAGTTATGGGGCTTGGTTACACTAATAAAATATTGTAAAAAAATATAATAAAAAATATTTATAATTATAAATACAATTACGAAAAAATAAATTATATTCTGACATAAATTTCTGTTAAAATCAACCCCTTTAAAATATCAGAATTAAAATATATTCTAAGAAATAATTTTTTAACGTAGATTCATAAAATTTTTATTTTTTTATTTGTTCATTTTTTTCATATTAGATAAGAATTTTTTTTTAAAATAAGTTTTTATTTCTTTCTTGATTATAAAAAGAAAACTCATAAATATCCATATTCATTTTTCTAAAGAGCATGTTATTTAATTAAAATTGTAGCGATATAAAAAAAATCGAGTATCAAATAAATTATATGCATACATACATCGAAGTTAAAAGTGGATTTAAAAAACATAATGATACTTAATAATTTTAATTTTAATTTCTTATTAGCTAAATATAAAATAAGTTGTTTATTTAAAAATTATTTGCAATTTTTTTTTATTTGATAAATTTAGACGAAATACTTTTTAAATATGTGAAAAATTGATAAATAAATTCATTTGGTGAAAAGTATTTAAATTAATCATAATTTCAGAATTATTTATATTTTTTATTCATGAAAATTAGGTGAGTAATACAATTTTTCTCAATAAAACAAGCCTTTTTTAAAATGAAATTAAGCAGTCATATAAATATATACTATTGAAAAAATATTATTATTTTGATATATCATAGAAACGAATTGTTTATTATTGGAATTTTCCCAAAGCATAAAAAGAGTATTTTTAATCAGAAAATCTCATGAATTTTAATATTTTATTAATGGTGAACGAAACTTAATAATCATCGATCACGTTTTTTGAATTATCTATTTTACTATAAATTTTTTTATAATTTAACTTATTTAATTCTTTTATTTAATTAAAATCATCGTATTAACATTCCACAAAATTAAACCGAATTTTATACCTGTATTTTTTTTAGTATAAAATAAATTTAGGTTTAAAATTAAAAAAAAAATAATAATAATTGAATTTTTATTTTTACTCTGAAAATTTAAATAAATTGAATTGGAAATTATAAAAATCATTCTTTTAAAGGACTATTTGCTAAATTTTCGAAAATACATTATTTAATATTACAAAATGCCTAAGCTTTCCTAATGAGGAATTGAAGGTTTTTTATCTTCTATTGTATGACTCCTGTTATATTTTTGCTTATTCTAATATAATTTACATGTAATTTAAAATAAATTTACCTAATAACCCAGGAATTTTTATTTTATATAACTAAAATAACAACTTTTTTACTCCTCAGCCTTTTTCGGGCCCAGAAATTTTGTTTTTTTCTATTTGTATTTTTATCTGATTCGATTGGATTAATTCAATTTTTTATCCGATAGTATTTAAGCATTATTTATCATATGATAAAACTTTTCAAAATGCGAAAGCCATTTTTTGTTTATCTGTATTAGGATGATATAAGAATTAATGTTAAGAGCTTGATATTGATTTTTTGGGCTAAATATGGATCCTAAATTTTTCATATTCGATTTTAGCGTTGAAAGCATTAAACACGTCAACTACAAATTTCAGAATTTTCGAATTTAAACATTGATATAAAACAAATAGAGTGTTAAATTTGAGGATATCTAGGACTTATAGAGATATTTTAAGGAAAAAGATCTAAAGATAAATTTATTTGGAGGAATATTCAAAGTCATTTTTAATATTACTCTAGTTTAGAAGGAAAAAACACAAATATTTGTGGAAGGAAATTTTAAATTCTTTTAAAGTTGTTTAATTATTATCAAATTAAATTTTTGACTTTGTTATACTCTAATAGCTCTTAGTTAAAATTTTTTATCTATGTCCTCTTTTAAATTATATATTCAACTAAAGAATTATTTTATTTTTGATATTAAAATAACTATATTCTGAGGATAATGTATTCCCACGTATATTTTAATGGCTATACCAACCAAAATATCAAAAAAAATCAAGTATATACAATACCAGAGAAACTTCGTTTAAAAAAAATCATATTATAAAAATCATATAAAAGCAATTTGGAACGAATTTCTTTTTTTATGAGCTCTTTATTGTTAGAAAGGGTTAATAATAATCAAGAACTCCCTTGGATTATCCTTTTTGATATTAGATTGAATAATTGTGAACACTGACTAAAAATTCTCAATTTTAATGGAATTTTTAATATTTTGTTGTAAAGAAGGCTTTAAAACACAACTAAATCCAGATTTACCAACAAAATATATTAAAAATTCGATTTTAAGTATCAAAAAAATATATTTGATAACATGGATTATATATGTAAGATAATAATATAAAAAAACTAAAAATAATAAGTGTTTTCTTAATTTTATTTAATTCGCCCATCAATTAACGACGATAATTGAACTATTTCTGTGTAAGTCCGGATCCTCATTATTAAAATCTGAATTCATTATATTTATAAACAATTTTATTTTGATCATAGAACATTTGAAATTTTGCCTCGAAGGATCATCATATTCATAGAAAGTTCAAAATATGTCCAATATCGGAAAAACTAATACAAAAAAGGGATTCTCAGTTAATTTATTAAACTTTTAGTTTTATCAAAAAAAATTATACTATAATTTCGATAAAAACCAGTAATTGATCTCTCAACATCATATAGACACGAAACCCAAAAGATCCAACGGGAATTTTTTTAATATGAATTTTGGATCCAATCAGCAAAATAAAAATTCCAAGGTATATAACAATGATAAAATTGATCATAACTAACAAAATAAATATATTTTTTTCTAATTTTATTTATTAAAAGTTTATTTTGGTATATTTTTAAATTTATATTAATTCAAGTATAAGATTTGCTTCCGTTTTTGCAGCATTTAGTACATCTATAATTCGTTTTAGGTTTTTTTATACATTTGAGGATTTTAATAGACTCAATAGCTCTGGAATCTTTTTTGTAATCATTGATCCCTTTTAGAACCTGTTGGGATTCGATCTTTTTAGCTATTTTCTTCACTTTTGTTCTTGAAGGTGAATTGGGTGTTTGAAGAGTCTCAGTATCACAAACCAAATCACTATAAACTGTTCCGCGAATACAATCATAAACTTATTACATGGCTCTAAGATTATCTACTGAATGAAAATTGCCAAAAATTTTATTTTTGAGGATATATAAATAATTAGCAGCTGTATATGCATGGGAGAAAGGGATCTCATGCTCCTGAAAAACATTGCAATTAAACGAATCTGTATCTAAATTCACTATATTATTCTGATTATCTCCGTTTTTAGATATATAAACCGATTGATTGCCTATATAGCTCGAAACATACATAATTAAGCTTTTTTCTTATATCGAATCCAAATATTTCGGAAATTTAGAGTATAAAAAGCGATATTATTGAATATTATCTATATTTAAAAATCTCTAGTTCCTAAAAAAACATAACTTTTAGTTTTTTGTCATTTTTAAAAAAAATTAATTATAATGAGAAATCTATAACCTTTTATGAGAATTAAATTTTCTAATTCCAAAAGAATGTTTACAGATGGAAGACTTCGAATTTTTTTGAGTGCAAAAAAAATTACTCCTATTGAATTGGATACAATTGAAACATATCTTGGTTTTTTTATAAAAAATCTGCACCATAATATTTGAGGGATTCTTTCACTCCAATAAATCATATTCTTTCCCGTTGTTTTTTATGATAAAAATTCCATAAAACCTTCGAACTCTGCATTAGTATAGCTTAAAACTGACGATATTAGCACACTGAAGTACGCCTTAGCAAATTTGCTTGAAAATTTTACCTGCATGTGTTGTATGCATATTGAGTTCATAAAACCTACACCAAAAATATTTGATATAGCTCTAAATAAACCTTTGTCTACATCAAATTTTATTGCTCTTATTTTATCAGAAATACTAAGTTTTTTTAGATTTTTCAAAAACTAGTTTCAACTATAGCAATTTTTTGAAACCTCTATTTCCTGAGCTAAGATAAAAACCTCACTCATCGGATCAAGAGCTAAAGCTAACGTTGATAGGTGTTTGAAATAATAATAGGGATTAGTAACCGTAGCATCGATGTTCAAAAAAACTTTGGAATAATTACAAGTAGAAGCTTGTAGAAATGGTCAAATAAAGATCCTTTTGAATTATTTTTTTCTAAGCTTAGTGTTTGAGTTTACATTAAAATATATATCTTCTTCAAAATGTAAACTCAAAACCTCTCCTTCTATATCAATTTTTCTCTATATGTTAGTAGGTATTTAAAACATCCATTATTACCGAAATATGTGGAGCTTTTAGAAATTTCGATATGTTTGTGGATAACTCCTTTCTTAAACGAGAATGCAATTCTTTTTTGAGAAAATGACTCCAATTTTCTATTGCTATCGAATTTATTTTAAGATCCTTTGATAAAATTAATTATATTAAATTGCTATTAGCACCAGAATTATTTTTGAAAATGGATTCGAAATTTTAGTGAAAATTATGCTCATTAGTGGAATTTCTTGAGAATTCCCATTTGCCTGAAATTATAGATAGATTTTATCTAATCCTAAAAATACAGTTATCTTCTAGACATGGCAATTCGTACACAGTTTTATTTTATTTAAAAAATTTAATAAAAAAATGGCGTCTAAAATGGTTGATTCTTAAATAAAATTCAATACCAGACTTTACTTCAAACCACTTAAACAGTCTAATTATGAATATACCTCCCCCCCCCCCTTTGGCCAGATATAAAATTCATTTGTATTATCTATATTATTGAAATGATTACCCATTGAGAATTCAGGCAGCATATTCTGTTTATACTCCCTTCTAAAACTAAACGTATTAATTATAATAGTCGATTTTTATAATTATTGGTATTTAAGGAAGCAGAATCAATTTAAAAAATTTAACCACTTTATAAAAAAAACTCCAAAAAATTCTTTGAGAAAAATTATTGGGTATATTTGTTTTAAATATATTTAAATTTATTAAATTTAATAAAACCAATTTTCATGTTTATTTATTAGTTTTTTTTTCAAATACGCTTTGTAAAAGTTTTGACATTTTGCGAAATAAAATCATGGAATTTCGATATTTTGTGAACCATCTATTTTAAAAGCAACAAAATTAATAATAATATTAAGCCCGATTAAAATTTTAATTGAGATATAAAAAATCATCTCTAATATGAATCGTATTAATCGATGAGATAAATGAAAAAATTTATAAACTAATAATACGGATATCACTTTTATGAGAAAATTGATTTTTTTACAGAATCATGTATTAAATTATTGATCATAAAATTTAATTTTTAAAATATTTAATTTATTTAATTTATAAAATGTGTACAACTTTTCATGTCCAAGATAAAAAGATGCAAGTAAGATTTAAAAAAAATTCTAATAGATTTTAAAGAATTTTTAATAGATTTAAAATTTGTCAAGTTTGAATTAAAAAAATGTAAATCCAGTTTAAAAGATTTACTACTGGTGAATTGATTTTTTCAATAAAAAAATATGAAATCCTTATTGCGGCTCATTATTCCATCCAAAGATAAATATTCCAAAGGTGTTTGGCCCGTTAAATTGACATTTCATCCAAAAACATTTGGCGAATGCTACCTAAAATAAAAAAAAATAGTTTATACGAAATCTTTATTATATTTAAAAATTATGTATTGAGGACCCAATTATTTGGGTTAGAAACACAATTATCTGTTTTTTTCTTCCATAAAAACCAAATAAATAAACCTCTACACTCTATTAGAGTTTTTTTAACGACATTAAATGCATTTTTATGAGAATTTTTCTTCGTATAGACGTGATTTTATTTCTTATTTGTAGTATTTGAAACTTTTCGATTTTAAATATGGATTATTATATTTTTTTAAAATTGCTTATAAAAGATAAAGAATAGTTTTTTTTTATTTTTATTAATGATACTACCATTTTTCGAAATGGACACAGATTTAAACAATTGGTTCGAATTTCACGGCGCCTTTTAAAACAACTATAAAAAATAGAAAGAGTTGAAAAAAATGTTCCGGAGGTTTATATTCAGTCATAAAGTTTATTATTGTGCTCAAATATTATGAAAACTATGAGTGAATACCTTTACCGAATCATTTACGAAAATCCTGAGAATCTATAGCCTACAAAACTTATATAATTTTTACTTTATTGGATTTCCCAGGCTAAATATTAAATTAAACCCATTTATCTATCTAGAATGTTAAAAAAAATGATTTAAAGATTCCAATAATTGAAATAATTGAGGCTCCCATTCAATTTAATAAAATCAATATTTTACTGGTAAAAATTTTAAATTGTATTTACGTTTTTTTAATTCAAATTCACAAGATTTTAAATTTATTGAACATTCTTTAAAATCTATTAGACATTATTTTTATTGCTTGCATTTTTTTAATTTGGGGATAAAAATGTGTAAGATAAAATCCATTTTATATAAAATACAAACGATGATAATAATTTAGTGAAAATATTGGATGAACCAATTTTTTAAAAAAATAAATAATATTGAAGTTTGAATAAAATTATCATAGATGTTAAGACTTTTTAATTATTATTTTTCTTTAAACTCAAATTAATTCTTTTAAGCCGGCTCTATGTAACTATATTTTACAATATTAATATTTTGATCAATTAAAAAATAAGTAAAACTAGTGTGGCAAATCTTGTATTGAAACAGAATATCTTAATTAGAAACAAAAAAAAATTATCTAATTAAAAATATAACATTTCGTAAAATTTTAAAAATATTATGATTAAATTATAATACATGATATCAATATTGTGATTTTATTTTATTTTTACAAAAGTGTAGAATTTAGTGATAAATTTAAGCCTAAAAGGTTAATAATTCCATTAAATGAGATAAAAATAATTAGTTTATTGCAAGAAAAAAATTTAACATTTTTAAATTAAATTAAACTAAAATGAAGAAAAATTTAGTTTAAAACAGATTTTAATCTGGTTAAATATAATTTTAATTTGATTGCTTAGTTTAAAAAAAAAATTAAATATCCATATATCAATTTTGGTCGCTTTTATGTTTTATAATTATATAATACCCATATAATGTATAAGCTCTACTATATTTTCGTCTTAATTTGAATAAATTATCAAATTTTTTCATAACAAAATTATCGGACACAACTCATAACGAAAATTTAATGATTTTAGTGGTTTAGATTTTTTTTTTCAAATTTTTAGAATACTATCATTAATTTTCAATAAAGAGCAACTATTTCTTTAAATAAATTCAAAAATATAAAAATAGTAAAATAACTAGTTATAAAGCCAAGTTATATATAATTTACATTTATTGAAGAATTAATTTTTTAATATTTTAAAAATTAAAAGCGTTTTTTATATTACAATAATTTTTTTAGTAAATTTTTGATTCCAAATAAACTAAAATGATTGAAAAAAATTCAAGAATGATCATATTTTTTTTATTACTTATCAGTTTTTAAATTATCTTTCTTATAATATATCGTGGCTATAGAACAAGATAAATAATAATCTCTTAACAGAGAAAATTACGGAATATTTCAAATATTAAAATTGAATTTTTATATGGCTATTTCTAAAAATAACGTCTCTCTAATAAATTAATCAAATAAAGGTGGAAAAATCTGTAAAATTTATAAAATTGAGAAAAAATTGTCCTATTTTTTATTAAAACGCCATTTTTATTGGCAATTTTTGGTGGTATTTAGTAAAATAATAACTGATATCTGATAACTGATAACTTATAACAGGAATTTTTTGTTTTTTCATTCATTGTTATAAATTATTTAATAATATATATTTTAATTTTCCCTTATCCCACTAAATGAATAGAAAATAAAAAAATAATATTCTACTTAATTTTCTGAAATCTTTCTTGTTTTCCTATTAAATTTGTTTTTTAATTAGAAAAAAATCATACCATGTTGTTATATTGCTAATAATTAATCAACTAAGTTAACTTATTTAAAATTATTTAAAAAGAATCTCTGGAAAGTTAAAAAAATCTATTAATAAAAGAAAGTTTTGATTTTATAAAATATCTAACAGGTTAATAAATTAAATGATTCTTACTTTCTTGTTCGCGAAAAACGTATATTTAAAGAAAAAAAAATTCAAATGGTTAATTTTTTTAAACTAAAATTGATAAGATTATTTCCAGGATTAAATTTTACTTTTTCAATGCCTAAAAACATTGGAAAATAGAGAAAACAATATCAATCCATTATGAGATTCAATTTAGTCATCTATTGCTATTTATATATAATGAGTGCCTATATTATAATATAATTGACAAAAACTACATATGTTTAATTTATTTATAAAGAAGTTGTTTATAAACTAAATGTATTTTTATAACTTTTTCAGCTGAGTTTAACTGTTTTATGACTGAATTTATTTTTTATAAAAAGACTTAAAATGGCATGTAGAGGAGACTAATACCACATTTAATTTATAAAAACTAGATATACAGAGTAAATTTTTTTATAATTATAATTTATTGAAATTATCGAAGATTTTTTTAAATTATAAAAACTATATAATTTTTCATTTATTTTAAAATTAAAAATCGTAATTTCTTACCTATTAACTTGCAGTGATTTTTTTTTGTACTGAGATATAAGATAAATGGTGAAAGATCTAATAATATAATGAATTAATGCCGTTAAATTTAAATTCAAATGATTTTATTTTTAGTCATAAAAACTTTAAATATCAAATTATTTAATAGTATTGGATATAGTTCATGTATATTCTATTATTTATGTAAATACATTTTTTTAATTATAGCATATTTTAATAATATGGGTGCAGAATTTTTTTTTATTACAGATTGATTTGATTTTTTATAAATATTAACTTTGACTTTTAAGAACACTATCTGAAAAAATGAAATATAATATTATATAATTAATATGTCATTAGTATTCATAATATATATCTAATGAATTTATTTTGCTATGAATGACAAATATACAAAACTTGTTTGGATTGGTAGATTTGAAGAAAAAAATTATTTTGAAATATTTTTAATTATATCCTATTTTTTTTATTTTCTTAATATATTTCTATTGTTTTAAGTTTTTTGTATCATTAAACCGGTGATTAAATATAATAATTGAGTTTTTCGTGAAAAAAACGAAAATAATCCACGGAATGTCTATAAAAAAACAATATTGTAAATATATAAAAGTAGAATTTTATTACTAATTCCATGGTTGTATTTATAAACCCAAAAATAGTTGAATCCACCTACCAAATAAAATTTAAATTTAAGCTTAAGCTTAAAATTCACAAAAAATCAAAAACTATTGTATCATGAATTTATAAAAAAATCCAATTTCAAATTCTATTTGTGATAATTATTTTCTATCAAGTAAAATTTAATAATTTCCATATTTTTTGGGAAATTTTCTTTGAAAATTCGCTTTAATATTAAATTTTTACATCCTTCCTAATTACGAAATTTAAAAATGAAAATAAAATTATTTATTTTTTTTTTTTTTGGTAAATAAACCAGTAATAAAAATTCGGTTAATTTAATTAATAGCAGAATGAAAAGCCTAATTATTGTAAGCTAAGACTAATAAATTTATTTTCTATGTTTGATAATAATTCAAAAAAAATCTTTAATGAAAATTTATCTAATTTTATCCTTAGAAAAAAAGTTCGGATTCAAAAAGAGACTCCCATACTAATTTTGAGCATGACAGTGTTACTTAAATTTTTGTAATTTAATTTTTTCGACGAGATTTTTTTTCTTGATTTTTCAATTAAGATTATACAAAATATATTTTATTTAGATTAAATAATCAATCTCATAACACAATGAGAATAAAAATATACCCTCAGTTTAAGGATTATTAAAAAAAAATTGTATTTTTTGACATAGTTGGAATTATTCTATAATGAAATTTAAATATTTGGATAGACTAAAAACCATTGTCTTTGTAAAACTTTCTGATTAACGAATAAAATTTATAATAAATATCATGAAGATTTGAATTTTTATTTCTATAAACGCCAATATGAGATAGATAATGAATTAATCGGATAATATACCTTTTAACAATTGATAAAGATTAAAATTTTACCTTTTAAAAAATAATTTGTTTGATTTATATGCAATAATTATATTTGATAAAGAAAAATAGTTGTTTTTTGATATAAACTTAAAAAATGATTAGCCAAACTCGAGTAATGTTGGAATAATATTACCTAATAATCTACGTGATAATAATAAAAAGCAAATAATATATTCATATTTAAATCAAATTTCAAATAACAGCTTTATTGGTTATACATGCATTTATTTATATTATTTGATTATACATTACTTTTATTAAACATTAAATTTATGTTCCTCCTTGATATATTCTCTGAAAGTTTTATTATGATCACTTAAAAGTTAAATTTATAAAGAAAAAAATCTACTTAGAGATCACAATCATGTGAAAGTTATATTAAAAATAATATTTTCACATTCTGCATTTCTCTACATACATTTCATAACATTCTCTAGCAAGTATTATTTTTTTTATTTGTTCAATAATCGCACATATATCTTCTAAATATAAATAATTTACCCAAAATTAAATGTTCTGGGCATTTAAAATATAAAAGCTTTTAAAAAAAGGGTATCTCATATAAACTGGACACAACTGAAGGAATTTATGGATATTTGGTTTTATAATTTAAATTAAAAATTTGATAAATATTAAAAAAAAAATTGATAATTAGCTAAAAATTTTGGTAAAAATATAAGAGTAAATATAATGACCTTAGAAAACAATAAGGTTTAAATTTAAATATATATCTTATATATAATAAATTTTAGGACTTTTAATTTATATTTTTTGAGAATAATAAATCCTTAAATAATCATAAAAAATATACTGACCCTGATTAAAGATAAAAAATAAATGTGATATTTTCAAAAAAATTATGAAATTTCTTTAAAGAAGATTTTATTATGAAATTATACATAAAAATGAATTGGTGGACTATAAATCATAGTTTATAAAATGTAAAAAAACATTAAATGGTGAAGATTACAATATATATGACGAGATTAAATCATTAAAGATTAATTAATATTAAAATAAATGATTTATAAGACATAAAACTTTTATCCAAATACAATTGTTGATATATATAAGAGTAGTGATGAATAAACTTCATGTATATACAACGTATAAACCCTATTTATAAATATCTAGTATTTTTTTACTGTTTATCCAAGAATAAAAAATATAATTTTTTTCATTAATTTTTATTGCTGAAAAAACATGAAAATTTTTGTAAAAATATAATAGAGAATTAAAAATAACGATGATTTGAATTATGAATTATTTTTTCTCAAAATATTATCGCTACAGGTATTTCGCCATCATGATTAAATTTGAAAAAGAATATTCCGAAATCTACTAGAAAAAACTACATATTTCACAAATGGATGGCGATTGAAATTGAGTACAAAAAATTTAAATCCTGAATTTTTTCAAAATTAGTTCCCATATTAAAAAATCAAAGAGCCGAATATATTGAACATTAAACATGTTTTTGAGAAAATTATTCATCGAAATTTATTTATTGTACTATTTATATGTCTTTAAGTTATTTTAAAACCATTCATATTTCATAAATTAAACCAATTGAAGAAATTAAATTCTCGGACCTTTAACTTGTGATTTGATCATATATTTTGGGGAAACAATAATAATCAAATATGAAGTTTTATCTAATGTATGATATTAAATTTTTATTTGAGAAAATACTTTATATTCAAAAAATTTGATATTTGATTTTCGTATTTGAAAAATTTATCTTATTTTTTGGATATTTGGTATAAATTGTTAAGAAAATTGTAAATATTCTTCCGAAAAATCAAAAAATATTAAAGGAAATTTCTTTTCCTTGTTAAATTGGGGAAACAAACTTCTTGATATTATTTTTATACTACTTGCTTATTGTAATGATTTGATTTTCGTCTGAAAAAAACAATTTTTAACGAAAAGTGGGTGATTAGAAAAGAAATATGTGAACATTCTATGCACAAAATAAAATTTATTAGGTAAAAAAAAGAATCTATATTGTGAATCAGATATTTCAAACCCCATAATAAATAATCCAAAGTGAAGATTTAAAATAAAATATATATACTTATTATTTCTAAAAAATTAAAACCGCAAAAATATTAATAATATAAATTGAAAATAATACGTATTGAAAATAATAGTGTATTATTATTTTTAAAATATAGTAAATATAGCAGCTGATTAGTGGAAATTAAAAATAAATTTGGGTTTTGAGTTTTTAACTCGAAAAAAATATTGGAAAAAATCTATCTTCTCCATGCGAAAAATTTAATTTACTGAAATTAAGTGTTTCTATTAAAAAATTTAAATATTTGATCAAATAAAATTTAAATTTAAATTTAAATTTAAAGGTAAGTAAATTTCAGGTGACAAGTCTAATCTCGATTTTTTTAAAGCGATTTCTTTCTATTTTAAAATTTTTCAAGAAAAACTTAATTTCTAATTATTATTATTAAAAATATATTATTTGAATAAATATAATATATTTCGTAAAAAAATCTTTGACAAAAATAAAATTTTAAATGGAGAATAACATACCAATAGGAAATTCTATTGTTAATACTAAAAATTTAATATTATTAAGTATAAAATAATAATTAGAAAATAGATTAAATTTAAAATCAACGAAATATGATAATCTTGAGATTTCGAGATTTTTCAATGGATTTACTTTAATTTTAGACACTATATATACAAAATCTATAGTAAAAAATATATTGGAAATTTTATTTATTTAATGAATTTAATTATATTATAAAACATAGAATAAAATGTTTTTTTCGTTTAGTAACCAGATCAATAAAAAGGAAATATAATAATCAGAATAGATTTATTTTTATAAAAATATACTACAATAAAATATTCGGAGTTTCTTTTTTAGGCCGCCTAAGACAAAAATGTTTTTATAGATACTAGGCACAAATCCTGATTTTAAATTACAAAAACCCCAGAAAATGTTTTTTTCAAAAATCATCGTTAATATGATTATATTATCAATGAATTATAATCATTTTCATTTACATTTTTAAAAAAAAAAAATAATAATACCTAAATGGAAAAATAACATATATTTATTCATTTTAAAAGTATCCAAAACATTTAATGTATGGCTAGATTTTTTCCTGAGTGAGTTTATATCATTAAATTTATCTAAATATAATTTTCCAGTCTCAGTTTAGCAGAATTGTCTTAGCTAAATTTCATAATCTTATATTTTCACTTTTTAAGCAATAAACTTTTTTGGCCAAGGAAAATCATATAAAAAAATTCAAATTATTCATAAGGTTGTAGATGCTAGGTTAAATATGAAAAGATGATTACTGATCAGTTATATTAATAGAATATTTTTGAAAAACGCTTATGTAAATTTTAAAAATAAATATTTAATCAATGATTTTTTTTTAAAATGACTTCATGTATATTTATGTTACCTTATATTTACTTCATGATAATTTATACTGTATTTTTCCTAGATAATTGCAATTTTATGATTTTCGTTCTTTTAAATGCATTATAAAATGCCAAAAAATCGAAGCAGGAATCTAACCAACAAAGAAATTACACATATAACTCTGCGAAAATTCGCTTTTTTTAAATTTCAGATTGGTATCTCATTTTTATCTACACTCAAAAGAGAAATAATTTCTATTAGATTCAAATAATTATGAATTTTTAATAGTATATTTACTATACTAATCATTTCGGATTATATTTTCAGTGCAATTCTGCCCACTTTCTATCTTTTTAGTTTTTAATATGTGTAAATTTACAGATTTTTGATTCCAAATTCTTATCTAAGTGTATCAATAATCAAATATTTCCTATTTTGATTTTCTTCAGAAAGGAAAATTATCATTTTATCACGATTTATGTTTATAATTTCTTAATTCAAATTCAAATTAAAATTACCTTGAAGATTTCATATAGAAATACATATTTTAAAAAATTGTTGATAACCACACCCTTTTTTACAGTTCAAATATTCGAAAATCATCTATATTTTTAAAATTTTAAGAATTAATCGATTTTTTAATAAAAAAATTTCTAGACTAAAGTACCAATTTATTATGTATATATATCATTAATTTTTAATCAAATTTTCAGAATTATTAGATAAATTTATTAAAAATTATCAGTTTTTTAATTATATGTTTTTCATTTTCTGGATTTATTTTATAAAAAAATTCTATGGGGAGTTTTTTTTTTGCAAAACTCAATAATGAAATTAGAAGAAAAAAAACTTAACTAAAGAATAGGGATTGAAAAAATATTTATTACACTCTCATTTATAAAATAAATAATTTCTTAGTTTTATAATAGACCGTCAGTAAATATCAAATAATCTTATTATATAAATTTTTAAATTTTTTTTTTTGAAATCTGCAGTTTTTAGATTTTTTCAATAAAATAATAATTTCCATTACCTGGTGGGAATATTTTTTTAATATATTTTAAATTGTTTTTCCTTTAAAAATTACATTTAAAATTTAGAATTTAATGTTAATCCATCTTATTATATTTCTGTATATATATATATACTAATTTTGGAAAACAGAGCCAATTTCTATCTATGGCATCAATTTAACTGTATTACCTTGTAAAGACTCAGTTAATTTAAATTAAAAAATATTCAAAAAAATCTTTAATTCTATTTACTAATAACATAATGAAAATCTCAAATATTTAAAGAGCTTTTCTTATAGATAAGATCATTAGACCAAAAAATCAATATGAAATTTTTTATGAGTTATTATTTCTTTATATTTGTTCTATAAACACTTATCTTTCCAAAAAAAAAACACTTAAATTCTTGCTTAGAAGATGATTTAATAAAACTATAGGTAATTTTTTATTATTTATTTATTAATTTATCGATTTTTTTGGAATATGCAGTATCTTTATTAAACAAAATCATTTGAATCAATTTTACTAAAAAATTTAAGTTTATCCGCAAACTTTTATATTTTTTTAGGCGTGAAAGGATGTAAAAAAACTTTTGCAATAATAAAAGAAAATATCAAATCTTAAATTTATAAATAAATTAAGTTGACACCTTAGCTTTATCAAAAAATATATGGGAAATTTTTATCTTTAAAAATAAAAAAAATAATCATTTATAATTCAGATTTTTTGTGAAACAAAACATTTAGATTAAAGAGTTCATTTGGTAAAATAAATCCGGAGGATATGGATTAAAAAATATCTTAGAATGATTAAAAGTGGTTAAACTTTATTAATCGATGATTTTGCAATTAATCAGTTCAGTCTTTAGATTTTTTTACAATAATAATAATAGCGTATATTCTCTTTAAAAAGAAAACATACGCGGTACTATAAATTAATATGGGATTTTTTTTATCGCAAACAAGGACCTCATTTGCAATCATTTTTTATGTTAAATGAAATTCTATTTGCCCTAATTCATTTCGTATGTGATATTACCTGTATAAACTTTCATAAATATTTGGTGTAGCTTTTTTCAGTAAATTTTTATGAAATTAATATAATCAGAGAATGGCTATTTTTAAAAAAAAAAAATATGTCAAATAAATAAAAAAAAGTCAAATTGCTTTTTTAAAAAAATAAACAGTAAAATTCAAGCCGAAGATTTTTTTAATCGGAATTTTATTGGCGGATATTATGAGAAAGATATTTATATCAAAAGTGCGACATATTTATATCCAAAATATTTTTTAAGGAAGTTTTTTTCTCTAAAATAATTAAATCTATTTGCTACCATCTGTTTTTTAAAAAATAAATAGATAAGTAAAATAACAAATATGCACACGTATAAGAATGAATTTTTTTTTATGAATTAGTATAAATGTAAGAGATGGATATGCCATGTATACATTACATATGAAATATGACTATTATTTTGTTTTCATTTTAACACACTTCATAAAATCCATTCATTTTGTGTGGATTTTAAGTTGATATCGTATTCATAGAAGCTCTTGTGGGGGGTTTTGGCTCAGAGGGTCTGGTATTATTAATAATGACGTGTAAAAAAATTAAAACTCCATGCACGAAAATGTTTTTATTTTTTTAAATGCTTAAATGTGGATCTAAGTTTAGAATTAACACTCATGCTCTGCACATTACTTACATTGGTCCATAAACCAATAAAATGGTCAAATATATAGGCTAATGTTTATATGGTTTTTTTACAGTGCTTTTTTGTTTAGAAATAAAAGCATTATAATAAGGGAGCTTGATATATATCGCAATTTTTTTTAAAAAAAAAAAATCTTTATTACAACGGCTTATTTATTTTATTTGTAGCAAAAATAATAGCGTATTATCACCAAACAAAGCTGTGAAGACCTCTATATGAGCCAAGTCTACCAATACTAGCTCTTTATACCCCAATATCCTGGTTTTTTAAAACAGCAGATATATAGAATAGATACATAAAGAATCTATAGATAAAATTTTGTATAAATAGAGCTTGAATCTCGGAAGTATTTTTCCAGTATCGCTCAGAAATAAAAATAAAAATCTAATCAGAACAATTTTTAAAACTTAATATTTTTTTAATTCTTAATAAAAGAAATCTTTTCCTGGATAAAAAATGATGCTAAAATTCTTTGCTGGGTTGGTACCTCTTCTATCCATTGTGCATCTAGGGGCGGCAAATGGTAGGGTTAAAATATTAATATTTATTTTTAAATTCATATGTATTCAATATTGGTATAATAAAGCATTATATCTTCTTTTTATTCGTAGGTAAATTTTGTGGTGGGACTTATGAGGTCAAGGATTTTCAAAGTTTTAGAAGTATCTTAGGCTGTTCTGAGATTTCGGGATCTTTACTAATAAGAGAGTTTCCGGGGATCGATATATCAGTTCTTGGTGTTGAAAAAATAAAAGGAAGCCTTACGATTGAACTATCAGCTAAATCGAGTTATATTTTTAATTTCCTAAAAGAAATAGAGGGGTCAGTATTTATTACTGGAGGTGTGGAAAATTATTTGACTTTCTCCTCTCTTACGAAAATTCGGGGAGCAGTTTCTATACAAAACACTGGCTTAAAAGTTCTGGATATGAGATATATTAAACTCATTACTGGGGAGCTAAGAATAGAAAATAACCTTCACCTTGAAAGTGTTTATTTAAACTCTCTTCAATTAGCTTCTGACATTGAATATAGCCAATGGTCTACAAGTTATAATTCTGCAACCGGCGGCATAATATTTATTAAGAATTCAAATCTTAAAAACGCCGATTTATCTAGTTTAGTGGCAGCTACTAAGCTCATTTTTATTGAATGTGGAGTGACTAGTATTACTTCAAATAATCTTGGGTATGTGAAAGATTTAAATTTGGCCAAAAACAAAAACCTTATCTTTGCTCACTTCACATCTCTTACTGAGTGCTTTGGGACGTTTAAAGTTGAAGATAATAGCGTATATCTCTCATTAATGATCAATAAGGTCAAGAAAATAGAAATATATGATGTAAATGGCGCAACTGTCTTTTGTTCTGAATTGAAAGAAGTGTCTAGCTTTACTGGCTACCAAACTGAAATCTCTAACTCCCAATTTGTTTTCATGCCCAATACCGAAATAAAAATTAATGAGATGAGCATCTATGGCGCTAGCATGGCGCTCAACATCCCCAAAACTACTGAAATCAAGAAATTAAATATTTATTACAAAGATAAAAACCCATGTGATTTGATTAAGGAAAGTATTGGTTCGAGTATCTCAATTAGTTGCGCTGAAATGGAAAGAACCACTATTATTCCAAAGAGGCAAATATTTTTGCCATTAATTTCTATATATAATTCAAAATTCCATTCGGAATCGATTGCGAAAGATGTACTTTATTATAAGCCTATCGAATGTACTGGGAAATTCACAACTTCGTGCAAAAGTATGGGATACTATGATCTCTGTAAAAGAGAAAATTTCCGTAGTTTGAACCAAGAATGCTGCGACACTAGAAACGATTTTGTTGTTCATGAATCCAACTTCGACGTTGAAGGCAGTGTTCATATAGAGTTTTCAAAGTTGGAATATAACGTACCGACACAAAATCTACACAGTCATATTGTTCAAGTTGGCGAACGACAACTTAATCTACTTGAACCTGATGTTAACTGCGGTAACACCAACAATGAATTTGTTTGCAATAAACTAAACTTAGTAAAAATTGAAGATATTATTGGCTTAAATTTTGCTCTGGAGTACATTAAAACCGCAAAAACCCCTGATGATTCTAATGATAAACTCGATGATCCAAAAAAAAATGAGGGATCCGATATAAATCGCGGTGAATTTGGTTCAGGAAAAGATATATCTGAAAAAACTGTTGCAAAGATTCAGAGGCTTGATGGTGAAAGTGAGTATGAACTCATTATGCATCAATTTACGTATTCCATGCATAAAAAATCAATAGCCCCTGCTAATAAAATCAAATCTATGATTACGCTTATTATCTTCTTTGTATCAACAGTATTGATGTTCTAAAGTCGGATCGATAAGATAAATATAATAGCCAAATATCTCTATTCTATTCTTTTTCCTCTAAATTATGCTTTTAACGAAGTGAAAATTTTACAAAATAAACTATAAAAAGCCAAAAAGGATTTTGTAATTTTATTTAAAATTGATTCTTTTTTCAAAAAAATTAATTTTTTATTAGATTAATTTTTGAGCTTTCTGTAGTATCTTTTTTTAATAACTTTTCTATATTCTAGGGGCCAATATATATGTATATATATAATGCAGATCGTATTTATACTGTTCTGACCTTACTAATTTCTGTATTAAAAGAGGTTCGGTTTAATATTTCTCTATATCAGCTTTTTATGATATCGGCTCTTTATCCATGATGGTTAAACTTTGCTATCTAAATGGTTTTTGTGGCTTTATATTTTTATCCTATATTTTTATAATATGAAAAGAATAGAAACCATATTCTCCTATTAAACGTAATGGCGTCAAGTCCGGTGATTATTTTTAATATATTTCATACTGATACTTTTTACCTTGAACCAAGGCCCAGTGGGTACGGAGCCGCTAGAGCGACAGATGGGAGTGGGATAAAATTTGATTACTTTTTTCCTTTTATTGTATTTTTACTTTAGTTTTTTTCTAGTATTTAAATATTATAAATAAATTCCCTTTAAAAAAAAAAAAAAAAAAATTCATACTGATATTATTAATAGTCCAGGAGATTAAATAATCCGAGAAATTTTTAATAAAACTCTTTACATTGCTTTTTTCTCTCCTGGCTAAAATCGGTGTTCTT